>DWGJ01001331.1:0-20700 GCA_018246895.1 Aspitha aspitha aspitha
TTTAAATAGAATTTGTATAGTATTATTTGATTTTCATTGAGGTCATTCCTGTTCTAACGCAATTATGACAACCTAACAGACTCTTAAAATGGCCTGTAATTTAGTATCCATTTTTATTGATATTTAAGAAATACCGAAAAGTTAATATATTCATTATGCCTTTGCATATACATACAGTTATATTAGATGATTAGAAGTGGAATGTAACAATTTTACTGAAACGGGCTCCGAGACTTAAACCTCATTTCGAAGACAACCAACTGTTGGTAAAGGACAAAGGTACCCATCAAAATGCAATGAATTAACAGCTCAGCTGATAGAAAAAGCATTTAACCACACTAAACCGCCCACACATTTAGCTAAGTCTGTGAATTTTTATCTTGTAATCGTGTTCTTACCGCTTTATTAAGCAAGTCGTTTAGGACCGAGAGCTTCCAACTTTTACTTCTGAATTAGTTGAGTTACTTTGAGATTCAATGTTATTAACAAAAGAGTTCGTTGTGCCACAGAACGCGAACAACTTTGGTGTGCCGAGGTAATAGAAAGTTTTGCCGCATACAATTCAAATGTTACATTGTTACCTCTATTTGAACCTAACAGTCAATTGAATAAAAGTTTATTTAGTTGAATGTTAGGTTTTCATCGTAAACTTTGCAGTAGGCTTTACATTTGTCGGAGTTTTTTTTTGCAATACAGCGAAATTGGCTAGCGCTAAGTGTGGTCGAATGTGATTTATTCAGGTTAATACCCGGTAGCTATGTATGGTACCCGGTAGGTATGTAAAAGTCACCATAGTTTTCGGTGGTATTAATGGCGATTTAAATACTTCCCACAGACGTGATTATATTTCGTAAATAGATATCCTAATAATGCTACAAACAACGTGGTCACTTTTAGATCGAGTGGTCAGCGAGATGGTTCTTACTGAAAATTCTCACAACAATAAACATTTAAGTAGGTACTTATGGCTCTCCGAAATGCATCACTCACATCTACTTCATCCTTCCAACATTTCACGACGTTATCATTACTAGGCACTTAAGTTTCCTCATTCGTTATGGCTTCTTGAAATCTTTAGAGTGGTTCCGAGATTTTACTCAGAAGGATTTTCCTTCTTCATTCGGCCGAGTTTTCTCAAGAGACATTATAAAGTAAGATTCTCATCGCCGACTAACCAAAGTTTCTCATTTTTTATTTGCAATACATCAGTACCTACTCGTATTACCATTTTCGGACTACGCTACTCAATGTGATTTAAAAACAATTAAACAACAATCACATTTCCAATTAAAACATTTTGAAGAAATATAGACACCTCTTAAAATATTTTAAGATTTATAAATCTTATCATTACAACATAAAATTAATTTATCATTAAGTTCTATCTTGCAAGTACAATAGCTCAAGACTGATAAGATAAATAAATAAATCTTCATGTCACAGTAAAAAATTAGTACATACTACAAAGTAATTGGTAAGGTATGTAGCGACTTACAACTAGATCAATATCAGAAGATATCTTAAGAGTCAAATATGTGATCTCGTAAAACGAACACGTTTTATTCGCCATAAAAATGTATTCAATATATGCGTATAAAATAACATTGAGTTTACATGCTATATGTAGGACAGAAGACATAGTCGGTTTGCTGCGTGCATATGAATATTTTTATAAGATCTTTCCAGAACACTGAAATAAGACATTCATTGAAATCGCGGTATTTTTTTAAAATAATGCAGTAAAACAGCAAACTAATCATTTTTGGAGTTCTGAAGATAAATTCCTCCAACTAATGTAACGGACAATGGAACCTTTGAAGAAATGCGTTGCAGGATCATTCTTTGGTACTCCACTCGTCGTGAGGATCCTTACATTGAAGGATACAAAGCAACGCAAGCTTTGTTAAATTTAGAAACAAAACACGTACCTAAAAAATATTCCAGAGCGTATTTAAAAATTTACAATTGGTTTTACTACATTCAACGATACCTCTTGCAGATGTTTTTTTTCATCTGCAGCAATAATAACATTTGACTGGCGGGTGATTAAAAATAATAACGTTGTACTGACGTGGATTTTTTTTATTTAAATATTTAATTGTATTAACAATTACGTTATGTTTTAATTAAGCAAGTATGAGTATTGTCTTAATGTTTCAAAAACAATGAAGTTTCGTTGACTGTAAATTACATGCATACTAATCATTTAAATACGCGAAAGATAATGGAACTGTAACACAAATTATTTTGAAGTACTTTTGATTATTTTGAGGATTGTTTATCACGAAGTAGTGGCATAAAGTAGCGCGCATGTTTCGCTGCCATTACATAAATCAAAATTCCATGTAGCGCATAAAACAATAACTTTCAATATTACAAAAACAGTACGAACTGCCGCAGCAGTAAATAGCTCTTATTCATGAAGCTCTTTAGTATAATATCTCATTCAATGTTTAGTATAAGAACACGACTAATAATACTAGTATCGAAATTTTCCACGAAGTATCCAAATGGTGTCATTTCAAATTAAAATTACAATTCGTACCTTGCAACGGCTAATGTTACGAACTCGTTGCCACCCTCAATCTAATTCTCCGAAAGCACTAACACTTCACATGTCACGTGTAACTGTTAAGTATGCGTAGGTACTTATGCTTATCTCGTAAAACTTTTCTGAGAAGCCATCTTATATTGGATATAATTGATCATATACTGGAAGTCGCGAATTTTTATATACCCACAGTTCTTTATTTTACGTATCAATAAATATCAATATAAAAAGATATCGGTAAACAAATGAGAACACATTATTTTTGTATTTAATTTTATCACTGCAAACGTGTTGTGAAGCTTAAGCTAAATAGCAGCATCACCCGCGTAACGGTAAATTTCACGGTTCAATTGGTTAACTGAGATTCACGTAATATTTCATTTATTTTATACTATAAAAACACATTCTAGATTTATTTCTTTCCAAACAAATCCTAATTATTTAAACATACGTACATTCTGTCATAATTGTAACATTTAGGTTTCTAAATAGCGATTGGAACTTCGTGAAAAGTAACGAAGATATATATAAGATATATGTTATCGATATTTTTCTCATCATTTTCTATTATGTAAATTCATTATTATGTTATACTCTAATAATACTCCTCTACTGTGCCAGATGCGATATTAAGCATATATGTAAGCATTTTTAATAAAAACACATACATACATACATACATAGCGTCACGCCAGGTCCCTTGCGGGGTAGGCAGAAAGCAAAAAAAATAAAAACAATTAATAATATTAGGAACCATACGAAAATTGTAGGTTAGACAATGCAAAGTTTCACACCTAATTCGATTCGTTCTCAATGGGTCACAATGTATAGGTCTAAGAGGTGGTCTAGTAGTTGTCTAAAGTAATTTAGACTCGTGAGTGCACAAATGATACGTCATTTGCTAATCTAACGGTACAAGTTCCGCAATTTGCTTCCTTCTAAAGTTTAAATTGCTTTGTGGTGGGTTGAAGATTGTTCGCGTCAAGGTGTTTACGGCTTTCTGATTTTATTATGCTAATTGGCACTGTTTCTATCAAATGCACGCTCCACTAGTGTAAAATATTTCGATTTTTCACATCGTCATGTTTTATCCGGTTCATTAATTAATGACATCGAAAAGTTCGTTTAAGACTTTCTGACTACATTATGCTAATTGCTAACATTCAGAAACGTCACTTTTCTTAGGATCAATTCGATTTTAAATATCTTTATGTTTTATGCGATTCAATTGACTGTCTTACTTTGACCTTAAAAGCACTGTCACGCGTTTGTGGATTTCACACTTTATTATGCTAATTACATCTATAACAAATTGTACGCTTTGTAATAACTAATTTGATCTTAAAATCTCATTTCATAGTGTACATAAGATTCAGGTGATATCTACTTATTGATATACTTATGATATTCAGGTGATATTTTCCTCAAAAACAGCACAAACGCTCATGACTTTTCTAGCAACTGTAAGCATTAACAATGTGATCTAGGTATTAGATGTATGTCAAACATTTTGTATGAGTCTAGAATAAAAATGATTGACAGGTATTCTACAACCAAAATATCCATAATAAATTACTTTCCCCTATCACAGCAGTGAGAAAATTCTTAATTAGATTATAAAATAAAATTTTAATGAGTGTGTGTGAAAGTATATACGGCACAGATACTTGGAAATTGGGAGACGATAAAGTGATTTGGAGACGATGGACTTATGGTGTACTAAGTGTATTTAATATAAAATATTTTCGGGCGGCGCTAGAAAATGATTGACTGTCCGAGGAAGCAGTAAGCGAAATATATTTAAGAACCCATGATTTAAAAGCATTGCATTTTTGCACCAGTTTTTGTAAAAGTACATACATAGGTAGGTATTATACGAACCGACGGCGTTATCGAAAGTCGTTACGCGGTAGACACAACAATGCTATTTACTGATTCTGTAATTTGCTCTCGATGTTATTCTGATTTCGATTTCTGTTGTTCAGGGGCGCGCAGCTGCAGAAAATGTATACAAATATCTTTCAATATACCGTGAATGTTTTTGAATCGCCGATATATCGATCGTGTATTCGATAACCATAGGAACATTGTCCTCAATAATGGAATCGGATTGCAAGGCTACTCAAAGTGTCACCTCTAGTTTCGGGCTACAGTCATTATCACAGTTAGCGTGTCGACAATGATTACGACTTTTACAGAATTTGTACGCGTGGCGACTCTGTGTTAAGGCGAGATGTTTTATTATTCTATCTCTTTTTCCAGAACCTTAGTATCCTCGTGTATACAACTCGATATTGTACAGGTATCTTCTCGATGTTTTTTTCTTTACCGTCAGTTGTGAGTACCAAGTTTCGAACCTTGAACCGAAGACCGAATCAAACCACTATGTTAGACTGACTACTACTGACTCACTAGATACAGATAAAACCGAGGTATAAGTAGGTATAACTCATGGTATACATACGCACAATATTTGACGTGAATTCGATAGAAATTACGTAGCATACTCTTCGCTTCAAAAGGTAATTTGATCACGTGTCTCAGATTTTTAGAAACGTCGAGAATAGCATTTCGGTAATTGAGCAACGGGGAGCCGACTGAAAGGAGCGACTGAAATCAAATTATTAGTGAATGTGAAATATAGGAATGGAATTATTACCAACGAATGAAAGACGCCCACGTTTGAACTAATTTATACCGTGCACTTGATTGAGATCATTTATTGACTAAAATTTCATATTATATTGCGGGAGCAATAATTCGGAAACGTTGGAAAATGTTGAACACGTTACACATTATTAGCAAAATGAAAATAGCATTATTCGACATGCGTTTAAATTATCAGTTTTGAATAAATCAATACGGATACCGAACTGAACCGAATTGAAATCGAATAAATTATAATTATAGTGATTTGTTAGGACGAAAAGGGATTGTAACAAGTTATAACATATACAACTGTCCACCCGTACCGTATTTCCACAATGAGCTCAAAAAAACATTGAAATAGGAAGTAGACAAGCCTAGTGAACGATCCGCAATAAACTAATCTAGCTATTGATTACGATTTTACAACGCAGTAGAGTATGGGTCTGCCCACGTGTTCCACAGCCGCCCATATAACCAATGCGAATGTGTTTTACATCCCGTTTGTATAAACATACGATAACCCATTCGTTCATTTAAAATTACCGGTACCATTATATTTAGGCAACAAAAAATCATTTATTATTATCTAGTCAGTACTCATATTTAAGGTCCTAATGTTATAATTTCGGTATACACTCTACAAGTGTTTATTTAGAAAACTAAAACATTTATTCATGTATACTGTCACCAGTACTGTAACTGTTATTTGCAAGAGACATAATAAATTATTTTTGTTCTTTTTTTTTGGAATAAAATTGTCTTTATATCCAGCCACAGGTTTGGTTATGTGACATTGAAACATTTTTTGCACTTTATTTAGTATGTATTAAATGGGTATGTAAACCCACGCCCTATGGTCACTATAGACTTAGACCAAATACGTTTCTAAGAAATTTTAGGCTACCGAATTCCTACTTTAGATAACCCACAGAAGCGTGTCAACTATTGCGTACTAATTACGAATGGTTCGTTTATAGGAGTTTGCGTGTGTGTAGCTTATACACAAAACTATCAATGTCGACCGATTTAATTGTGTGAACTGTTAACATACAAACACACTGCTTTGAAATTAATTGCTCTATTTTTGTCTCCTTGACTTATATAAGAATGAGGTGATGTTCGTCTGGAGATTCACTGTGTAATTTTCCAATTTCTTTGCATAATTTTAGCGCTAAACATTAATAACACATGCGTTACTTTTGATGTAGCACATCTGAGAGAACTCCGAATTAAACTGATCAAAGAAACTTTTTTATGTTTCATCCAAGGAAAGATAAAAGTTCATTAATATAATATAATTTCCAGATGTACGTTAATAATACGATAAAACATCGTAATTGTAAAATGTTATTGTTGTTTACAAATTTTATAACCAAAGAAACAACATTAATTGTCCTTTCATATAATGAATATAACCTACATACCTACAGTACAAAACAAAAAATATGAGAAAATTAAAACATATAAACTTTAACTTATTCTTACTTCAATATAACGTAATAAAAAATATGTCAATAAAGTAAGCGAATACTTTACATATTATTCTCGGCGGGTTTTGAACAACTTTTCCAGTAAGACGCTTACGAAATTGCACGTCCCAGCTACAGTACCTATATTATATTAGAAACGTTATTGGATTGTTGACTGTTGTTCTATATCGACCTCTTAAAATGGAACTACACTGAAAACGTATCAATATCATAAAACTATTAAAGATGCTTACAGACTGCCATTAAAGAATATTTAATATCAATTCGAGGAAATGAATGAATATACTTAGTTCTGAGGCATTCCCGAACCGCTATGACACGGGGTTCGTTGAGAGGCGCCAGAAGGCCCTACTTCAAAGCCAGCTACGCAGTGCCGACTTCTCGGGAGTTGCAAATGGTCATAAATACGGTGACCACTTACCATCAGGTGGTGCGTTTGCTTGTTTTCTAGGGTATGTAAGAAATGAGAAGAGCTGAAACAATTTCATAAAGCAAGCGATGCGTAAAATGAAGCGAATTAGTAGTAAATTATCACAGGTATTTATGTGCGTCAGCACATTAAGATGTCTGTTCTGGGTGTTGCCGTTGAGCAACAATCTTTAAAAACAAGGATTTTTTCTACCTTTCAGGGAAAACAACATATGGACAAACATTTGCCGTATACACAGTTCACATAATATAAACTCAACGTACAGTGTGTAAGAAGATTATTATAACAGGATTAATTCTAACTCCTATCAAAATAGCAACTGTCACGTACTTGGCCACTGCAACACACTATTTCAATAGTTCGATAAATAATACCATCGTTAGCGAAATAATAGTCACACAAATTGATATGAAATTATTGTGTTACGGTCGCACGTTTGAATGTTGTAGTGAAATTACAGTTGGCTTTGTGAAATAAATTAATACGATACTACAATTAATTCTACTACAATCATTATTTTATACAATTAGTATTATAAACTCAATAATGGAATATCTAAAACATGTACAGTAAGTTAGTAAGAGATATTTCACAGGGCGTTATAAGCTAGCTAGATAGTTTGCGAAGGTTAGATAAACATAATAGTACATAGTCGTATCGTATCTACCTGTATCCTCTCAAGCCTGTAATATTATACAGTTTGTCTACGATCTCGTTTTCAACCGGAATCGCTATAAGTGCATAACTAACAAAAGCAATACCTTTATAATTGTTAAAGATATTGTGTGTGATTAAACAAGCAAATTTTTATGTAAATAAATAATGTCAATAAATGCTACCATTATTTTAAGTTAACATTGATGACTTTTTAGAGGATATTCCATACTAACACAAATTGTGAAATAAATTGAACATTTTTAGTAATTACGTATAATGTAGTGTCTTGTAACACAAAAGTAAAAGGTAAAGTAAAGAAAATTATTCTAGTACACAAACTGAGAGTAGCCTATTTCACATGGCGTCGATAGATTATACTAAAAGAATAAACGAATCAAAGCGAATATCTCCAGTTAAAATAGCAGACAATAAATTTGTGTATACGTTCCCATGAAAGTGGAACAACGACCGAAATGAAGTTTAGTTTCATAGAATTATAAACATGACTTAAATTGAATTTAGAGCTGTGTTATATTAGGAGCACAGTCGGGTAAATTCATGCAGATCACGAATAAATTGACTCGTAGACTCTGCAGAGTACGACTAACCAACATAAGCAATGATAGTATAAGACGTATTTTAATGTGCGAAAGAAGGACTGGAAGCCGAATAATCTGGTGTCATTGCAATGTACGAAAATGCAATCTTTCTAAAAGTGGACGATAAAGTCGTTTAGTCGACGCTTAAGATCTTCATGGAGCCAGTAGGAATCCAACAGAAAAATAAAAAGCAGCCTAATAATCTAAACACCAGGTGACAATATAAAAACGTGACGGTGACAGGTACAGAATAGGTTAAAAAATGTGACAATCAAAAAGGTTCAAAATAATATTCAACGGCTACTTATTCATTTACAAGGCACTTTAAACTCTGAAATAGAATATCACACGTTCCAAGACAGTTATGAAATTTGGAGAGGCGACGGGGATTTTTTGTAAATCAACGTGGGCGGCGGATGAAAAGTTTGACAACCTAGAAGCGCCCTTAAATTCAAATGTAGTCGACGTCAAATGCTACGATCTTATAATAGAGTTGGCACTTATTATGTTACAGAGTTTTATCATTTCGTGTTATCCTTTCTACAAAATCTTCAATTGTTGTTACTTCTTTATTTACTAGTATATGATATACATACAACATGATGTATCTGGCCAGTCTGTAGCAGAAATTTTGTTTAGTATAGTAATAAAGTCAACTGGAAGTATTCCGTTAAATTCTAGATAAAATCCAGCGCTTAACTCTGTCTACCAAACTTACGTGCGTTGCATAATTACTAGATATAGACGAAAATACTCCATGACAATATTACTTCGCCTAAAACCACTTGAAACTACATCCAAAACAGTACACAGACTTACTGTACGAGTTGTCACACAACTCTTAACTGTAAAATAATGCACAATATTAAGAATTTTGTGTAATTCAACTATAACAGTTTACTTTCAATACAGTCCTTTTACTTTGATAAATAAAGTTGTAATGATTTTAATTATAATGGTTTAAACTTCAGAAGGTTTTCCTCACGCCAGCAAAGAAACAATCTTTTTGCGGCATCAGGCACAATTATTATGGGCACTCTAAAATAACCTTGACATCAAGACGGACTAAATATTACCAGTTTTAGCAATAAACCACACAGCCTTTCAAGAGTGCAACGAGAGAATAGAATATAGTTTAGTATGCAAACACAGGCCAGCCAGGTTGTACTAGGGATGTCGCATTTTTGATGAAACTTTTCAAATCTCGTCACAATTGTGCGATTTATATACCTATATAACTCACCCAGGTACCTACGTAATGCTGTAAACTGATAAACATTTTTAAATTACTTTAAATACCTACTGCTTTTAGTATCTGACACTAGCATAGTACTCGTAATTGACATTTGAACAACGCGTTTATATTAAACGAATTTAAACGTCATATTACGATATTGACGTGTCAATGTGTCTATTGTTAGACGTGTTAACAAACTAACACGATGTGGATAGATCTAAAATAGTCCAACATGTCTCGTTTATCACATTATGATCATTGTTTGTGTAAGTATATCGTTTAGCACTTGAAGCGGTTATCGGGCGTGACTAGTGGAAAATACCATAATTTTAATTTACTTCTGTATTGTTTTCTAAAGTAAATTTAAACTAAAGAAGAATTTATTATACTACTAGTGGACCTGCCACGCGCTGCCGTGGTTACATTATGTCAAATCATATATGACAATATCGTGCGTTCAGAAATCGATTGTATGTAAAAATGGTCCTATCTTTTCAGCTGTCAGTAAAAAAAAATCTTTTCAGTTGGATCAAATAATAGATATGTACAAAATTTTATTGAAATCGGTTCAGTGGTTTCGGAGATATTTTCCGGGATATGTGAAGTGTTCTAATACAGTGGCCGTATATTAAAGAATACCATCATAAGCGCTGAAATTTCGTTACAGTACTAAGTATGCCACAAACAATACTAGTCAAAGACTTAGACTGAGGATTCCAATAAAACATTATGTAATGCAGTCACAATCACTTTATAAAATAATAGGCCGTCATGAGCATAGTATCGATACATTGTTGCAATAATTCATGAGGCATTACGACATCGGGACCGCATACGAAAAACATTTTGCAATCGTTCAATGTACTGCATTAAACAGTTGAATGTTTCCAACATATTGACTAGAAGGAAATGTATTACTTGGTATACGCTGCAAAGGTTCGGTGTGTATCTATTCTTATACCTATAGACACATTAGCATTATTATATTACTTAACTGAAAGTTCTATCATGCTTATAAATAGTATTTGGAATCAGGTACCTTTTAGTTATTTTCTAACTACTTTTTCACTACGCCACAAACTTAATTACTTTCAATTTGCATTATAAATGGATTTCAACTAATTGCATTGGGTTTTTGATTTGAATTTACTATGAAGTTTTTTTAGTAGACAACGTATTAAAGATACAGAACAATAAGTAAGAACAGTAAGTACGAAGAGGTAAAAGGGGACACAGAACTAAAAGCTTCTCACAAGGAGTCTGAATACAAATTGAAAATAGGAAGAACGAATTTAGTGCAGGGTTTAGCATTTCTGGACAGTTTGCTGGCGACTCGCCGGCTGCTTACATGGTAACAATACAAATATGAGATATATGTTAACTGGCCATTTACTTAGCTAGCTTAGTTTTATGCAGCCAGACGTTGTTATAGAGCGGCGCCATGGAGTCGTAAAGCTTTTGTTTATGTTAATCCCTGGACTACTCCGAAGAATTTACATGCTCTTTGATATTGGCTGCAGGACGAGTGGAGCTTAAACAAACGAATATAAAACATCGCTGACTTCCCATTTTCTTTCAAATTTATTCCAAAGGATAAAGTTAAGACGTAACAGTACTGAAATACGAATACTTGACAAAGAGAATCCGATTTTTATTTCGATGAGTCAGATACATTTATTCCTTCTGATCGTGACATGCCAACCTGGAGCTTGGCAGATAATGTCTCTCCTCTTGTCTTCTCTCAGGTATACGAAGTAAGACATTGCAACTAAACATTAGGTTGGCCCTTTAAATAATAAAAATAATTCCTAGTAACTAGGTTATTACATAAATAAATAAAATAAAAATACGCACCCTTTCTGTCCTACATTTCTTCACAGTGAAAGGTTACACTATTAATATACTTACAACTACCTTTACATATACAAATATGATTTACATCAACATATGTTCTGACTCTTATATACTGGTCTTCATAATGACTTACATCTCACTACGTTTCATCCAAATTTCCGTATAAACAAACACCAACACTCTTCCCTTTATACCCATGAATACAACTAACTTTACTCCCTTTCCCCGACTTAATGATTTCTTATTTTCTCTAATCTTCTGTATGTCCCCTGAAATCTTATAATCTATACCAATATATAAAGCTGAAGAGTTTGTTTGTTTTTTTGTTTGTTTGTTTGTTTGAACGCGCTAATCTCAGGAACTAAGGATTCTAATTGTCAAACTACTTTTGTGTTAGATAGTCCATCTATCGAGGGAAGCTATATAACATCACGCTATGAGTAATAGGAGTGGAGCAGTAATGATAAATGTCGCAGAAACGGGGAAAATATTTCTGCCTTGAGAGCTTTGCTTGCGTACGCTGCGTAAACCAGCAGAGATACACTAAACTAATGTACTAGAGAATTGCAGATCTACAAAAATACTACAGAAAAGTCCGCGGTAGCATATATCTATCTCTTATGGTTAACTCACAATAACCACTTTTATGTCCAAAATTTCAATTAAAAATATTACGTTACGTCCGAGGCTATTTACTTCTGTTCATTATAAATCCTTATCTAAATACATGCGCATCGCCCTTTAAAATAGATCAAAATTGTCTTTTACACTATTAGATATGAATCGGATAAATACTTTAGAAGATGTTATAGATTTAAGCCACCGAAAAAATATTATTTTCGCGCGCCAGGGATTTTCATGAGCCGGGCCGGGCGGCGTCCGCATCGGGCCCCTTCTCTCTCTATTTGTCTGGGCTAATCTCCGGAACGGCTAAACGGACTTCGATGGCACTTTGACTGGAAGATAAAGGAGGTTGTGGAGCATGTGTACAATTCGGCATTTACTCGGGAAAAACTTGGTGACACATTGATTTCAAGGCGGGCGAAGCCGCGGCAACACCTAGTAGAAATATAAAAAGATAATAAGTAGCTATCTAAATAATATTGGGTTAAATCTGTTTGACATACAATATTACTGCGTGCGTCTCTAGCGCCGCGTGAGTTAGACATGGTATTTATTAGAAATTAACTGGAGTTATATTATAAACTAGGTACTTATATTAAGATACTTATTTATCAACTTAGACTCACATGGCCTTTACGAATTGACCCTCAAAACAATAATAGCTTTGTATGACAATTCTCACGTTCAATTTTGACTCACTTCTCTAGTCTCTACCATATTATGCAAAGGACCTGTGATAATGAGCGTAGGTACGCTCATTACGTTTATAAACTATGATTGCATAGTAGGTATACGAGTAAGTACCTATGTTTGCTTGAAGTAACAATTAAAACTTCGATGCCTGCTTTTTTGACCATAAAAATTATAATTTTGGTATTTTTTGTATCTACAGAACAAAATAATACTAGTAATAGTCCTAGCTTCATTTGACGTGTATTTGGTTGATGTGTCCCTACAGGCTACGTAGTTTTAGATGGTGATAAAACAGCATTAGAAGTAATGTTATCTTGTTAAGTGGGAGATAGAGGTTAAGCACGAGTTAATTGTCATCTAATTCGTGTTCCCACCATGTTATGAAACATGCTCAAAGCCTACCTCAGTTGCAGGACGAGAGCACCTCTGGAGTAAGATGTTAATATTTTTTTAATAGGTATATAGGTATACCTATATGATTGTTAGCTTGTATTTATATTTGGTTATTGGAAATTACATTGAACAGTAATCTGTTTTTCCAATAGTGCAGCCTTGCAAACAAAATAATAATGATAAATGGCACTAAATGCTGATAACAATAGCCTGCCTGTCAGTCCGATATGTAGAAAATTCAGCTTGATGGAGGACCTTTAAATTGTAAATTTAAAAGCTGTTTCGGATTTGAATTTATATTTGTTTATGTCCACGATCGTATGTACTGTTATGTTGTATTTAGATGTATTTATTAAATGAGTACTTTCATTACTCAATTATTATTTAAAATCCCAACACATTTCATTAATTTTCTCATTTAATTTTGATATTAACTATGTATGTTCATATAATTGTTAATACGTTTTGTAGATCACCGTACCTATGTATTATATCTGAACGATTCTACTGGTTGAGGACATATTCATATTTTATGTTTTGTCAAGAAGGTGATTGACGGCTGTGCTAAGCGTTCGATTGTTTTCTTTTCTTTTTTTACCTATTTTGATTTTCATGCTTATAGTAGGTACGAGGTGGGTGGGTCGAGAAGTTTTTGACTAGTGAGACAGGGTTGTATAAAATACTATCTCTTATTAGCTAAATCATTATAAATCTAATTTTAATTACCAAAACATCAATATTCCAATTGTTTATTGACGTCCAGCGTAGCGGGCGGATAATTGCTTGTTGATTATGTATATAATAATTGCAAGGAGTTTCATAAAATTATTACCGTTAGAATTTAAATGAATTTACGAGTATTAAGTTAATGCTATTGATATATAAATAAATATATAAATATATAAATTGAAACAAGTTTTGAATTAAAATAGATTTAACATTTTAATGTTACAATTTATTGTAACTTTGAAAATTAGTACAAATAAAATCTGATACTTAAATAACTTAAGAAATAATAAGTAGGTAATCTAATAATGGTACTTACAATTTCTTAGAAATAGAGAATTGTTTAGAGTACGAGGCACTTGACACTGGCACTGCGCTTGAGTTAAGATGCGCTCTGCGTATGTACAAGTACATCCAAACCTTTATAAACCGTGAGAGTTTTTTTCCTATGGTTCACAATGGTCTCCGAGGAGGTAATGAGTCTGTTTGTAGGCAAAGCGTCCTTCTATAAAGATGCCTCTGTGACGCAGGCTAATTTTAGCGTGACACAATGAGCCATTTTGCAGATAATTAAATCTCAGGGGTGTTCAGCGCATATTATGATACTACTTATACAGCTTATACTGAGATCCTGTTACTTCCGTAATATTGTTAATGTTCTATACATATAATAAAACTGTAACTGGTTGCTGCCTATACAAGGTATATATTTTAAGATTCATAATGGGGGGCCTTTATATACGCAAGCGAACCCAAAACATTCTGCTTGGACATTTATAAGAACACATATGTACCTACATACCGCAACCTAATAGTCGTAAATAACAAATAGACAGGAGCTACTGAACTCATGCCATCAACACACTTCTGACCTGCCACAATCTGGTACCTGCGTATTAAATAGATACGTGTGATTTCAATGTCATCTTTATAACAACGAACGTAAATAAATAAATAATAATAAATAGGTAGTTCGTATCTTCGTATAATAATTTCTTAGTACCTATTTATAAACGATTTAGACATTAAAACGATAGCTTTCACGATCTACATTATGATTATAATTTTTTAATCAGTCCTATTTTGTTCTTCCAATGCTGGATACGGGCCTCCTATAGTAGTGAGATTAGGCCGTAGTTTACCAAGCTGGTCAAGAGCAGATTGGCAGACTTCACACACACTTCAGAAACGTTATATACCTATTTTATAACATACTCTAAAGTGTACTAGTTTTCACACCATTTTCCTTCACCATTATGGCTACTTATATATAAACGTCAAGTTATAAACGCACGTAACAAGTCACACGTTCGTGCCTGGATTTTAACCGAGACTCCCGGAAGTAGATGTGGAAAATAGAATACACCACTAGGCAATCACGTCATAAAGTAGGTACTTACATATTATATCATAAACTAGTGGACCGGACCACGCGTTACCGTGGTTATATATGTCAAATCATATATAATACGTATATCATATATAGTACGTATGTCAAATATCGTATTGCCAATTGACATTTATTATTTATTTATTTTATAAAAAGTATGTTATCTTTTAAGTTGGATTAAATAATAGATATGTACAAAATTTCATTGAAATCGGTTCTGTGGTTTCGCAGATTATCGCAAACGAACATCGTGACACTAGATTTTTATATACATAAGAGAATATATAACCAACGAACATATAAAAAAAGTGCATTAAATCCATCATTGCTTTAAAAAAATCATATACTATTATAGATACGTGGGTATGTCTTTATTATTTTTTTATTATTTGTTATGTAAGTAGCTTTATGATAATTGCAATTTTTACCTACTTACGAGAGAAAAATTACACTGAGGAATGTTGTTTATTTCGTGTTGCGTCCTTATACATTTCATGTAAGGTATCGGTGCTTAACGCCGACAATAGCGGTCTGTATGATTCTTAAAGTATTTAGTGAGGTGAAGATTACTCACGGCCTTGCCACTGTGACCTTAGCCAGCCGAGCGTGTGAGTGATTCAACACGTCATCGTAATCATTTCACCGAATAAAATTTGACATACTACCACCGTTGCTTCCGTTTCAACTACCTACGTGTCCTTAACAAAACCTCACTATTTAAAAAATATTAGTAGTAATATTCGGCAATCATTCCTTCTAATTTAATATTCTCCCTTACAGGCGGTGGTAGATCTCTCGGTCCGAGACAAAACTGAGCTAATATTTATGCTCAATATCCGTAGGTATCTGTGCTTAGATTGAAATATCATGATGAAGTATGATGAAATATCATCTTTTTTCTGAGTTTACAGGTACTAAATTATTCTAGCCTTTATTTAAATTATTTATGTTAAACTGTAAAATGGTTTTTCCTATAACAATAATGAAATTATTACAATTCATTGTAGTAAGTACTAATTATGATGTGCTCGTGACTTTCTTCGCATTTATTTAGCGCTAAAAAGATATGGGTTGACGAGATTAAATTTGCTTAATATGTAAGTTTTTAATTTAATTTAATATATGTGTACTGTTTAATTATCACGATAAAAGTTGTGTAACTCCTCTTCATTGCATTGAAACTCCTGGCAGAATCTGTTTATCTGTATCGAAGATCAATGACCGTTAATAAACAGACCAAAATGTTAAAGAGAATTGTATGGGCACTGATAACAAATAGGTGAGTGATCCTGTGGACTTGTGTTTGTTTATAAATACTTACAAATAGCTAGGTACTTGACACTTGACTTTATAGGTTTCGTGTAATAATACTGCATTGTATAGATATATGTACAGAAAGAAATTACACAAAGACGTTTCACTCACAATTACCTGTATATTAGACTTAGGTAACTCTGTAGATAATAATATTATGTAAACTAATATATTTAATATTAAAATGACAAAATAACAATGTGAAATAGCCCATAATAGTAAGTAAGTACTTACACGATACTTTAAAATAAAACGACGTAAAAGTAATTAAGTATAATAATATTATATTATCGGTCAAAATTACATATTTTATATGTAGATATCAAAATATAAAAGTATTTTTGTATTTAAACATTTCAATCGCGTCGAGTTTAAGTACCATTCAATTGCTAATACATATTATAAATATTTATTTACAGTTAGATAAATAAATATATCACATAACTCAACATATGCATTTTATAAATTATAATAGGGAAATCATGATGAGTTATTGTTTCAGGCAATTTGAAAAATACAGTCCTACTCGACCATTAAAATTTTGAAACCGTCCAAGACTTTTATCAGACAGCTTCAAAATTATTTGTATATTTCAACTTAATCTATTCTACATCGATTTAACAATTTAATTTACTGCTTATCTTTATCGTTCGTTTTATCGTCTAACACTTTTGGATGTACAGCGATTCTTCGTAAACCTTTCTTCATAGGTTTGATCTGATTTATCAGGAGATTTTCTAGTTCAGATAGAGACTTAATTTCTTTTAAGTCGCCGAATTTTGTACTTCGTCCCCCATTTAATCTCCCAAGGTATCGATAAATGTCTCTACTAGCTTGGCATTGACTACAATTGTATGGAACTGATACAGCATTGGGGAAATTTTGTTCAGCTGACTGCATGCCGCCATTGTTTCCTGGGCAAGAAGGCACGAATACAACAGGAACAAATCCGATGATTCCGTATGGAGCATAATATCCAGAATTTTGGCTTGACTGACTTTGAGAGACAGATGTTTCATTTTTTCCAGGATTCAAAAGGTAGCATGGACACGAACCGGGACTCGGTACAATCGGCAGTGGATAGGGTATAACGTATATGGGGAAAGGTGGCATTTGTCCGCCCGGAGGATATGTGGCTGGCGGCTGTACTCCTGTTCCACTTGGAGGGACACCTTAAACAATACAAATAGTGCTATTTCAGTAAAATATAATGTCAATTAAAACATAATGAAAATTATTATATTGTTTACTTTAAGTTAGTTGGTTAAAATAAGTCTTAGATAATTAAGTTAAAAGATATAATTATTGTTTCGTGACCTGTATTTGTAAATTTCATACCTTCCTGACCTGTTGGGTAACCTAGCTAGGTCCTGGCTATATAATCTGGTCAGTCGACCTGATTGTGAGTTAACCATAAAAGATAGAAACATGCTGTCGCGGAATTTTTTGTAGTATTTTTGTAGATCTACAATTCTCTTGTACATTACATTAGTTTATCTCGTTTACGCGGCGCAAGCGAGTAAAGCTCCCAGCAGTCGAATTTTCTATAACCACGCGCCTTCTTCAACAGTAATCATCCCTTCAACCCTCTATTTCGCGATAAAAAGTAGCCTATGTATGTCCATTCCCAAGGTCAATACTATTTCTGTTCCAAATTTTATTAAAATCAGTTGAGTTTTTTAGGCGTGACAGTAAAACACACAGACAGACAGAGTCACAATCGTATTTATAATATTAGTACGGGTAAGAAAATTGAACGTGTGATATTAATATACATAAGACAAGGTATAATAGATATGGTGTAGTTTCCTTAATTATTGCAATTTTGCAATTAGAATTTTTTATCTTACAATGTGTTCATTTTATTTTATCTATATGATTATATTTTTAGTATGATCCCTAGTACTTTCAAAATAGGTTTGCTCAACCCTGGCTCGCTCGGCACAAAGCATGATGAATTCGTCGCAGCTATGATGCGGCATTCCTTCGATATTATAGCAATCAACGAGACATGGCTGCGCGACGGAGAGGAGGGCCGTGCACCCAGAGTTAATGGGTACCGATTATGGCACATCCCACGTCCTGCTGAAATTCGCTCACGCGGTGGTGGGGTCGGCTTCTATATAAGACGAGGCATTCATATAAGAATCCTCCAGCACCCCCACAGTTCCGTGGCTGAGCAAATGTGGATAAATGTAAAAATCCGGAATAAAACATTTCTAATAGGCACTGCATATCGCCCGCCTTGGCTCAGCTCACAATTGTTCCTCGACTCAATAAGTGATTCCTTAAGTGCCTTCCCAAAATATGATCAGGTGATATTACTCGGTGACTTTAATATAGATCTCCTCAGTCAGAGCAGCGCCAGCACAAAGATTTTTGTTGATTTTCTAGAGAGTAACAATCTTATGCAACACGTTCAGGAACCTACTCATTTCACTGCCACCAGTGAAACTCTTCTAGACGTGGTATGTACCGATTTCACTTTTTTAAATACTGCAGTGGATTATGTTAGTGATTTGAGTAATCATGCTATAGTCGTGTGTAACATTCATATTATTAAAGACCGTTTAGGAAAAAAGTGGACCGAGTTCAGACCACTGAGAGACATCGACCTGGATCTTCTTCACAGAGACATCGGCCTTCTGCAACTAAGTGATATATTTTCATTGCCCAATATAAACCTCATTATTACTGCTTTTAATAACTGTATTATACATATGTTTGATCTGCACGCTCCACTCAAGTCTTCATATGTCAAAGAAAATACCTATCCTTGGATTACATTTGCAATTAGATGTTTGATGAAAAAGCGAGACCAAGCTCACGTAAGATCCCGTAAAAGTAATTCGGATGGTCCCAAGCAGCTCTATAAGGACTTAAAAAAAATAGTAGCAGCAGCCATGGTCTCTGAAAAGAAGGCTTATTTTAATTATTATGTCAATTCCAGAATCAGACAACCGAAAATCATGTGGAAGCACATAAAGCAGCAAGTGCAGGTTAAAAGTAGGAAAGATGTCTCCCTCCCGCAGCAACTCAATGATCCAAATTTAATAAATAATCACTTTTTAAATGTTCCAGGACCTAATATTATCCCGTTATCGCGCCTAACTTACTTTGAATTTAATGGACGGTACACAAAAACTTTCTCTTTTCAGTTAGTTAGCGCAAAAGAGGTTGCTAAAATTCTGGGCTCGCTTCAATCTAATGCGACGGGCTTTGATGGTATATCACTTGACATGTTAAAACTGTTGCCTTTTGACTGTATTGAAACCATCACAAAAATTATAAACATGTCATTTCAAACCAAAATCTTCCCTGAAATATGGCAAAAAGCTATAGTGAAACCTATCCCGAAAGTTAATAACCCCACCAGTGTGTCTGAACTCCGACCAATCAGCATCCTACCATGTATGTCGAAGATAATTGAAAAAATTGCTTGCAAACAGCTAACGACCTATCTCGAATCAAATAACATCTTACCTTCGCATCAGTCTGGATTTAGGAAGGGTCACAGCACGACCACTGCTTTAATTGATGTAGTCGATAACATTTTGACAGCACAAGATGAGGGACAAGGCACAATTTTAATATTGCTGGACTTCTCGCGGGCATTTGACACATTGAATATTGCATTGTTACTGTCCAAATTATCTTATTACGGCTTAAGTCCGGAAGCCGTAGCGTGGTTTGATAGTTATTTCAAACACCGTTCACAATTCGTTGAAGTTCGGAACGAGACTAATACTTCTAAAATGGCATCTGTTACCAAGCCAGTTAACCGAGGAGTCCCGCAAGGATCAATATTAGGTCCTTTATTGTATATATTATATAGTGCAGATGTTATCACCAACATTAAACACTGCAAGTTTCACATTTATGCCGACGATTTACAAGTTTATATATCGTTCAAGCCTGAAAATACGCAAGCTGCTGTAGACATGTTAAATTCTGACCTTGCGCGGATTTCCACATGGTCTGAGCAAAACGCACTAGTCCTTAACCCGAGCAAAACGAAATATCTTGTATTAGGAACACCAGCGCAAATACGTAAAATATGCAATAAAAATCCATGCGTTACTCTAAACGGAGC
>DWGJ01001332.1:0-20697 GCA_018246895.1 Aspitha aspitha aspitha
ATTGCAGTCAAGGTCTCTAACCGTTCGACCATGAGGCCAGTCAAATAAAAGCTTTAATTCGGTTTAAAAAAATTGTTTGTTTAAAATCTTTGGTGATTTAGATGTTGCTTGTTTTAATACCCTTGCTCCATACCTTGCACTTAATCAAGGAATGTTTTGAAAGCAAACACTATTAAATTTACAGATAAGGGGTTTTTGAATTGTATTTGTGTAGTTCTCGATTATTTGTAATGTGTATAATGCATGTCGCATGTTTTTATTTTGTCAGATAATTTATTTTGTAGTGATGTGTTCTTTTTATATTAACTGTCTCTTAATACTTTTTATTATTGGTAAGTAAAAAGTATTACAACAAAGATATTTTAACAAATACTGTTTTTTATCTGAAGACAGGGTATTAAGAGGCAGTCCCCATACATGTATACTGCCGTTATGGTAACTTGCTGCAGAAAACAAGTCTGCTGCTCGAATAGGATTATTACCAAACATTCCTATTTGGTCCAGTTAAATACATATATTCGTTATTAGGACTACCAAATTTTCTGGTAGTGGAACTCTAGCGATGTCACAAGCACCCTTCAGACCGAGTCAAGATGTTTTAATAACAGTTGCTTTATGGTTGAAGTAAAAGCTGTTGTTGTCCCATGACATATCGTCTTGTACGCCTATCTAGGCAAGATTTATAGTCTAAATATCTCTGTAAAAACTAAATTTTATGTACTTAAATCTAGCAAATAAAGCACTTTCTACCTAGCTTGAATTGATTGACTGAATTGTTTAAATATCTCCACTTTATCTCTTTACATGTATATATTACCATTAATGATTTTATGATCAAATTCAGCGCATTGCATAACCGAGCTATCGTCTATGAAGACGACAATGAACGTAAGACAGCGGGTCGCGATTCTAAGGAATCAGATAAAAGCTGAAATTCGCCAAAAATTGGGCAAGAATTTCCCAGTAGACGACATATCGTCGTACGAAGACGATTATGACAATGGCCCTATAACGCCTGTGATGTATAAAAAAACAAAAACCAAAATGGCGGTTACGGCTGTCAAAACGACACAATCGACAAAGAAACTAGCCAATAACACTACTCCATTCAGCCGGTTGGTGGCGAGAGAGAAGAAATTCAAAAATCGATTTCAGAACGTTAATAAAATGGCGCCAAATAATAAAACGCTATTGCGCGAACCCGTTCAAATATTCTATAGACGTATGCTGGACGAGAGCTCCATGGATACTGAGGTCCCGTGGGTGCATTGTCAGGACATGATAACACCCTATTTAATCGGTATGAAAACCGATCTGACCCATCCAGCGCATTTAGAGCTAAATAGTCCGGTAGTATCGCGGTTTGTATATAATACCAATTAGTTCTTGTTGCTTCATGCAATTCAGCGTGTAAACTTGCTAAAGCGCTCCGCTGTTTCTGAGGGCTAAGAGCATGTGTTTTTTTAATCTGTATAGAGCTTGCAGGGGTGGTTTGTGATAGAATTATATGCAGCGAAAGCGTTTCTCTATATTATCTATGCTCTATAATTACACGCAGCGATTAATGTTTGGTAATTAGATTTATGCTAGTCGTTACATATAAACAAAATCAATTGTCTGTGATTTCAAAGTTACTGATTAAAAAAGCTTTTTTATATTTTGGTCTGTGTCTTTCTGTTTGTCTGGGCTGATCTTGGGAATGGCTGACTCGATAATAATGGGACTTTCACTGGACAGAAGTTATACCGCAACGTAAAGGCTACTTGTTTCCGAAATTCCCACGGAATCTGTATTTGCACGGGTAACAGTTCGTAAGCCATGAACATATCGATTAACTAATTAGCTAATTGATTGAAGATTAAAATCACTTCAGGTTTCTTCAGCTGCTGACCGTGAACACAACTGATTTTGAAAGGGAGGACATCTACTCAATTTTATTTCAAATCAGCAAGTTGCAACTTCGCTTGTTTCAATGGGATGTGCCTTCTTTAAACGTTTTATACGCCATACTTGTAAAAGGTACTGTTTAGGCTGGACCAAGGATACCTTAATTATTTTATTTAAATGATTTTAACAAATATATTTAGTAAAATAGCAACTGTTGCTTCACTATTTATTTGACATATATTATTGACATTAAAAAAAAAACAAAAATATTACTTTTAATTATTTATAAATAGAACTTATTCTTCTTGTTGATTCTGAACAGGTAATTATTTAGTCTGTATCGCAACAAATAAATTAATGTACAACAGACTGGTTTAATTTTAAGTTTATTTACTATTATTAGATCGTTATTATTGTTTCACATTGACCTTTCTAATACACAAGACAACTTGAAAAGTGGATTTCGGATTTGTTTTGACATTCTTACTGATTATTTCGTATGAAAAGCTTCATACATCCATTCCGATTCATTTTCAGATAAAAAGCACACCTTTGCCAACTTAAAATATGGGATTCGCCAGCGTTTTGACGACTGGCGTCTTGACATATCAAACGTCACCAACATGTTGCGTCAGTCGAGGATCTTTAGGGCGCCGTGTGTCAAGATTTCCGAAACCACCGGTAAATATACATACATACATTTGACTGGCCTCGTGGTTGAGTGGTTAGAGACCCTGATTGCAAAACCGGAGCTCGTGGGTTCCATTCCCACCCGGGACAAACATTTGTGTGATGAGCACATTTGTTTGTCCTGTGTCTGGGCGTAATAAAAAATATCTATATAAGTACTATATCGTATGTATATATGTATGTTTATCAGTTGTCCGGTCACCATAACACAGGCAAAAAATTGCCTAATTTGGGATCAGACAGCCGTGTGTAAAATTGTCCCCGGTTATTTAAAAAAATATAAAAAAAATGTACCTACATAGGGTCCAGAAGTATTCAAACTTTACGTCCACCGTTGATATCTCTCTACTTTCATAAATTCAGTAAGCACCAACTTCCATATCACACACTGTTTATACAACCATCCATATCACACACAAGGTATACACGTGAAAATAAAAGACCGAAATATTTTTTTTATATTGAGGTGTAAGTTTATTCGCATAACAATGTTTCATACAAATTCCTCATTTTGTACACACCTTTTCACGTTTTGTTTTGTAGTTATTATCTTTTATAAAAGTTGACTCTCTAAAATTTTAACATATCATGTCTGTTCCCTATATCTAATTCGCATCACCGCTGCAATTAAATCATACAATAGAGGATTCACTAAGGCAAAATATTAGAAGGAAATAACGTAAGTGTGGTACAGAAGTAAAGTTACGAAACAATATACAAAAAAATTGTGTTTCAGTGAACACGGAATGGGCTCGCGGCGCACACCGCGGCCCCACACAAGTTTTCCTATTGGACATTGCACAAATCGCACTGGTATCAGTGGACTGGCCACGAAGCTGCCAGTTACATCTAAGAAAAATTCGTCACTAATAACAACTAAATCACTTTAAAATCAATTCAAAATGTACATTATTCATCTTAAACGAGTAAACGAATCTAATCTGCTACAAAAAATTAGCAAATTTAAATACAAAGGTCACCTATTCCGTCTATGTAAAATTAAACACTTAAGTATTAGAAAAAAACCCACAAGAACGGGAGCGCGGGCCCGCTTGTGATATCGTTTATTATGCCTTCCAGTGTACATTCAACGAATGATTAGCGAAAGATATTGCGTTGACACATTAAAACTAAAATTGACTGTACATTTTATATTTTATATGTAAATATTTGTACATATTGCACTCTGAAGTAACAAAAATTATTAGAAAAAAAATCTGTCGAAACGAAGAATATATAAGCAGAACAAATAATATCTCAGTAAATACAAAATCAAAGAAATTACTTTCGATCACAATGTTCGTAGCTCGTACAATAATCTAATTCCCTATGGCTTACAAAGCTTACAAAAGATAAATACAGAGGTCATTTACAAAAAATATACTTCTACCCAAATAATATAAAAATAACAACAGCCATCTGTACTTTCTTAGATGAATAAAATTAAACATATGTCAAACATATGACAATAGAATCTAAAGGTACTTATATACAAAGTATGAATGGACACGAATGGACTGCTCCGTACGAAGCCCACGTTGTCGATCAACTGGACGCGCCACGCTTGGTCACAACTATACGATCCTCGCTCTCTCGCGTCAAATAAATAGTAAAGGCATCGAGAGGGCGACCGCTCCGGCTCCGACCGCTCTACCGTTATCACCTAACACACAAATTATATTAGGGTATCTCATTACTCGTTACGTCTCTTACGAGATTATTACATACTTAATAAATCTATTTCGAAATCGAATAATATTTATCAAACGCGACCGGCTGCGCACCGACGGAGTCCGTCAACTATGAAGCTACTCGTGAGTCTACGCGTCGATGATGTATAACAATGTTTACTTATCGAATGGCAGTTATAATTGTCACAATCTCGAGATGCGACGTCGACGCGCGCCGCGTCGCGCCGAGAGCGTCCACGGCCGCATCTCGCTCGTAAGGCATCTTAGCGTTTAAGTTATTAATAATATGACGTAGCATACATTCTCTCGAGTATAAACATTCCACAAATCGATCTCGTCCTCGAGCACGCGCGCACGCACCGTGAACATAGTTTAATGGCAGTGTGTTGTCGATGGCCCCTCCGAGGGGACAGTAAGACACTCGTGACGTTTTGTGCTTCGTAACACTATGTTATATTCGCCTAATGCTATTCGTACAATTAAATGACGTAAATCGAAAACATGTAACCATTCAAGCGGACTAGCGCGGTCCGCGGTGCCAGCACGATCACTCTGAATTGTTATACGTATATTAAGAAATGCATTTCCAAAAACCTCAATCATACGTATTATGTAAATTTACAATACACTAAATGGCATGTAAAGAAGACACATACAACACGCACCGATCAGAGACTTATGATAATTAATTTTAATCGCATTAAACATGGAGGGTGAGGTGTCGGCGAGTGAGAGCTACGGTCCGACGGGGGGCACGCGGAGGCCACGTGGAGGCCGCGTGGAGGCCACGCGGGGCCGGGGTGCGAAGCCGCGAGTACCGGACGCTGGACATCTATCGGATACTAAAAAGTCGTCGACTGAACGAATCGAACGATGGAAATGCCCTTCGGCAAACGGAAACGTACTTGACGTATGCTTTAACACTTACGGGTAATTGAGATCGATACATTATAGATTCTATATACTATGATATTCAGTTTTCAACAATGTAGGTACATAGTACAGGTAACGCGAAATAAGGCATTTCGTATGGTTATATCGTTAATGGGCAGTTTTTATATTGTTCATTATCATTATAATTTGTTGATTGTGCATTACTTTAATTTTAATTTGTAGATCGTATTAAAACCAAGTTGCCTTAAAATATTGAATGGAGGCAGATTTGGTTTGATAAATAACTTAAAACAAAAACATATCATTGCATGCACGTCATACCTACCAACATATACATTTAATACTTATTATTCCAATATTGTTCCCATGTAGTAAGCTCAGCCAAATAGAGAAAGTCAGATTTTCTATTACATTTTGATAATATAGATTTAGAATAAGTTAGCTGCCATTGATAGTAAGTAAAATACATATGTGACAATTTTAAATTTACACTATCAGGACGTTATTACAGGGCAGAGTTTACGGGAGCCACATTCCTACCGCGAACCTACAGAACAGCTGCCTCACGACATACACGCAATGTTACGTGCCAACATAATCGATAACAAGTGTACAAAATTTTAAAAACACTCAAATACAATAAGTGTAAGGCTCAACCAAATCCGCCTCCGGTAATATAATCCTAAATTTAGATCTTATGTGACGCAATTACATGTACTCAATTTTCCACACTGAGCGAAGACTACTGTACTCCGTAACGCAGCGTTACACACATTAACTCGTCTTCTATCGACTGAACACAACATATCGAAGCGTCATCGATACAACAGAACCAGTGAGAGCGATCGCGGACGCGATATCGAATCGCTAACGTACTCGTAACGTTGACTCGGTGCAGTGATTCTGCGTGCACGGCGCTCCCACGCACGTGTATAGCTATGAAACCGAACTAAGGGCGGACACGCCGACGGCCGAGGCCAGTGGAACTTTTACATGTAATAAGACACACTTATCTCAGACTACGTATGATATTTCAACACATTTATATTTGTAATCACAGCAATAATAAATTATAATTATCCGTACAATCGAGGGATGCAGGCGCGGGACGATGGAACACGAATCGGAACTAAAACCGACGGGACACGATAACACGATTGACATAAACTATGTATAAACAAACAGTCGTTGGTCGTTAACGACGCCCGCTCGCGTCGCCGCCGGCGCGACCGCCGTCCATGACTACGACAAATATATTAATCAAAAAGGTCAATCAACGCACCGTTAATTTTGGTTAATCAACAAAAAAAATCTATGAACTCTTCACCGAATAGAACATTATTATTCTCTGATATATTATTATTCTTTATCTATAACTCTGGTAGTGTACGCGTAATTTAGGAGTTTAGGAGGTGTACTTATAGAACGAACTCTTACGATACGGTCGTATCCGAGTGACCAACTCGGTATCCAGTCGCAAGGGAACAAACGCGAGCGACGCGCGCCGGCTAAAACGAGACGAGGTCGTTTCGGCCGGCGCCGCGGGCCCGAAAACGATCAACACTAAATATATTCTCCGAACGTTCAACATCACATATATTCACTAATCTCGCACATCATCGCCGTCGGTCACCGAATACGTACGAAACCGGGTACCGGGGGGTACGCGAGTGGTAAAATTTGCACAGTCCTTATAAATATAAATCACGTCCGACGTCAGTGTCCGTGCACTTCACTAAAACTAGGCAGTCTATGAGCGGTTCTCTCCGTGGGGGCGGGGGGCGCGGGGCGCGGGCTAGAGGTCGGGCGGCGGCTGCGCGGTGGCCACCTCGGCCACGTCCCAGATCTCCTCCAGGAAGGGCGGCAGCTTGCGGTTCTTGAGCTTCAGCGAGATGCACATGTTGGAGTTCTGCGTGCCCAGCGTGCGCAGCTCCGTGAGGATGGCGAGGATCTTGCCGTACACCACGGCGCAGCGCGGCGACGCGCTCAGCTGGTTCAAGATGTACACCCGCAGCGTGGTCAGGTAGTACCGCTGGATCTCCTCCACCAGCTGCGGGTGCTCCAGCCCGGGCCGGTCTGCAATACCGATACGATACATTGGCGTTAAGCAATCCCTTGCCATTAAAAGCAGTGATAGCCTAGTAGGTTTGAAATTCAGCCTCCCGCGCGTGAGGTCTGCGTTTAAAATTTAAATATCACTTGCTATAACGGCGAAGGAAAACATTGTGAGGAAACCTAAAACCTATCTTAGGGATGTACATAATATTTTCTGAGGTGTGTGAAGTCTACCAATCCCCACTAGGCCAGCGTGCTAAACTACGACCTAAATCCCTCTCAATATATAAGAGGAGATTCGGTCCAGCAGTGGACAGTAAAAAGGGTCGAACAACAAGAATCCCTTGGCCGGGGCTAATAAAAAGAGTTACTCGAGTTCAAATATAGTGCTCACTGGAGCTCTTGAACATCAACTGTAAATGGATAATGTACTGGCATGTTGCAATTGGAGGGTCAGGAAAGAGAAAAACAATCACCCGAGAAGATGACGATGGCAGTGAGCAGCGCGTAGTGCACGTTGTCCATGGACATGTCGTACATGCAGCGGCAGAAGTGCAGCAGATCTTCGATAACGTACGCCATGCCGGCCTTGCGGTAGTTGTCGCGGGTGTACGCCTGGTTGGTCGCGAACAGCACGCTGTCCGTGGCGGCGTCGTACCGCCGCGCCACCCGCAACATCATCACCTCGCTCGAGCACGCCTGGAATATTCGATTGGAGCTATTTCTACTACTGAACGATTTCTATGCGAATACGTTCGAATTAAGCTTTAGATTTATCAATATTTATATGTATACTAGTGGACCTGACCACGCGTTGCCGTGGTTATATTACGAGTATGTCAAATCATTCTATGTCAAATATCGTGCGTTCAGAAATTGATTTTATGTAAAAATTTATTGACAAATGACATTTATTATTTTTTCTTTTATAAAAACTATCCTATTTTTCAAGTTCGATCAAATAATAGATTTGTACAAAATTTTATTGAAATCGGTTTAGTGGTTTCGGAGATTTTCGCAAACGAACATCGTGACACGGGATTTTTATATAGGTATGAGAAATGTAGGTAGAATAAAAATAATTGTAGTATTGTGAAAAAACCGTGGGATGCTCGATATGTATGTGAAAAGGGTGGCACTAAGCGATCCTGATCAGAAAAATGAGACGAACTCATCAAATTATTTTATTGTCACCGATCCTTGATAATGAAAAATGTACAAAGTTTAAATCAAAACTGCCCATTCAAAGCGGGTCAAAATTGAGTTAAAATGAGTGGGTTACATACGTATGTTTACGAGTGAAACTAATGTAAAGCGTGTAAAAATCATTATTTTTGATATCTTTATATATTTTAAAGAATTTTTATTTTATCTTCTAAGCCGACGTAATTTTACGTTCACGCCGCTTTATGTTGCTATACTTTTCTCTGCTTTAATAAAGGGTGTCTCCCCTTTAATACATTTTTATAAACTACGCACGTTGCTTACTAATGCCTTTTGGGTATGCTGCGCTCGTAGCTTATATTTGTTGCCTGTAATTTTAGGGATTACCGCAATATCAGAACAGTTGTTATATGTTTTAAGATCTCTATTGATTTTCATAATGAATTTACAAAATTCACATGCTGAGAAGCAAACATAATTTAAAGTGAATTACATTTAATGTAATCCGTAAAAATACATATATAAAAACAATATATATTTGATATTATAAATTTACTTGTTTGTAATAACATTGCGTAAATTAATAACAGGAATATTTTTGGCTTGAATTCGTTTTGCACGGGTATAGAATACAGTTTTCACCTGCACTAATGCACCTCAAATTTCAATAAATCTTACTATCATCACTGTGTTCATCATCAATCAATCAATGTGTGTCATCAATTGTCGTTATTATGCGACGATGCGGCAGCAAGGATCAGAGGTTTTCTTCCGTATCTACGTCAGTGTCTAATTTCTATAAAATTACATATTTACATTTCTTTCATGAAGTAACTTAACAATTTCTGTACTAAGGCTGTACAATATTTTTATTAGTATTACATATAACAGTCTAATATTGATATCATAGCTCAAATTTGGTATGTTAGAACGCCGGTTTACATCGCTAAGCGTAAACGTCAGAATTAGCCGACAGCATCTGTTAACATAGCGTTTGTCGGCCAGTTGCTACAACTGTAATTCAACAGGCATCGGCCGGAATTATCCGTCACACATGTCTGTTAACCGTACCATTTATTAGCGGTTTGTAATACCGTGTACCATCATGCCCGTGCCTATGGTTTGCCTATGCCTATGGTGCCTACTTATAAAAGGTTTGATGTGTGTAGTCACATTTGATTGGCTTATAAGCAATTTACTAAGCAGCTGTTGCTTACGATTAGATAAAGATAGCTTAACTTAACTTCAATCGCGGCTTTTGAAATTAATGCTAATATCAAAAGTACGTGTTACATTCTATACCTAGATATTTTTAAGTCACTTCCCAATACAAACATTGATATTATCACGAATAACAAATGTTTTTTGGTGTGTAAATTTTAAGGGCACGTATATATTTTAAAATGATAACATAATTTTCGTTTATAGTTAGATATTATTAATCACCGGTTCATTTAAACTTTCATTTTTTCGAAACAAACCGAAACGATAATTAAGTTAATTTACTTTTAATTCAAATGCCCCTCGCAACAATGTTATCGCCCTGTAAAACAGTTATAACCGACGACATTCAAAAAAGGAATTGCAAAAAAATTCAAATAAATCTTATCAGAGTCTAATAACATTCATTATTAATTTTCTACAGAGCCGTCGAATCGTGCTCGATGCGATAACTTCGCAAACATCAAGTAATTAAGTTATTAATGCTTTTCCCGGGTTCTACCATAAATCCTTAGCCGGGTGTTCTGATAAGGCCCCTTAATTTTGAGGTGTCCGGATCTATCTCGGACGGGACTTCCGCACGCAATGAATACATTAATGCTTGATTTTGCCGGCATGTTCCACTAGCGAAAATTACAGTCAACCTGTAGAGATATAATCTAAAAAAGCGTGTATAGTCATGACTCGTCAAGTCCATATCTCAACCCTGTATTAACAGGATGCAAATAATTGGAAATTTTATATTTCAACAACATGTTCGAATAGAATTGAAATTATCTTCTGTAAGTAGTGAAGATATCAAAATTGATTTGTTTGAAATAGCTACCTGCCCCAGTTTCGCAGATATGCAAGAAAAAATTTTAAAACTGGATTAATGATTTCAAATATTAGCTCCGAAAATTGCCTCATATCAAAAAACTCTTTGTAATTGTCAGAATAGATGTTCCAGAAAGTAAAGTAATTAAGCGCTTAAGCAAGTGCATTAAACTCTTGAAAACAAGAGGAAAAACACGAAAATGAATCGGAAACATTGAATTTAGTCGGTACTAAAGAAGCGAAAGAGCTTTGTGCATTTCATTAGAATAAACATTCTGAACTTCCCGATGTCTTCACTTTCAAGAATTCGTTCTAGATAATGGTAGTTTTATTTCGTCTTGAGTCAGTTTTTTTTTAATTAAGCGCAAAAATCTGTTTGACATTTAATTAAACCAGTACACAATATTAGTACACAATTATTACGATATTAGAAAAAAATACCTATTTGAACTCACAGAAGTTCGGTAAATACAAAGCCGTATCTATTTTACGGAATAAAACATCTAAAAGTAATCTACTCGTATATCTCATTGGACTAAGCGTTTGTTCTAGACTGTTCTAGACTGTTCAACTCAAAGGAATTCGCTAAGCGCTATGAAGACAGTGGTAATTCTTTTATTTGGATGTGCACGATTCATTATCGGATGAAAGAAAATCCTTTTCCGTTTTCTCTTAGGAAATTTAAGCTAAATGTTATTAAAAGCAGAAACTAAAATAGTAATGTTTTTAATAGAAAAACACTAATAAACTGTGAAAATATAGAACATATATAACATGTATTACATGTATATAGAATCACGTAGTCGAATTTTATCGAAGACCTCTTTGTTGAAGTCAATTTTAAACATCAACTCAAATTCAAAGAGTCAAAACAAAAAAGTACCTAAGTACTTACCTACATCTCATTAGAATAAAGTTCGGACTACTTGACTATTCTAACTTAGTAAGTTTGCTCGACAATGTCTAGATAGTTTGTTTTTTTTCCTTATTTCGTCAATGAACGCGATTCGCTCCGAGATGGGATATTTTTTCCATTAAATTGCGATTTCGGATAAGATTTAGTTGAAGTACCTTCAAGACTTGGCGCTGTGCTTTAAGTATTTGAGTTTGACTAGAATATCTTTTTTTGCAAATCAAACTGGAAGAAAACAAATAATACGTCAGATTAATTTAATGTCGTTTGAGATTGCTAGATTTGTGGCATTTAATGATGATGCAAAGTATTAGGTATAAGTTTATGATTGGTTTTAACGTGTTGCATCAATGATTCTTGATTGTTAGACACAGCAGTCGAATTGTAAATCAATCAAACTTAATCCATGGCAATGTTGGTACCGCTGTTAGCAGTGTAACTTGAATCATGATTAATGTGTCTAGCCGACGATTGCCGTTGATGTGCCAAATGGTTCGGTTTAAATTACTCTCGAAAAGGTACTCTCGTAGTACTAAATACTATTATAAATTTTAACAGTGACTAATTTAAAAAGAAGTTTGGCTTATTATTAAGATATAGTTTGCATCATTTACAAAGGAGTTACAATCAGATAAAACAAACTATTATTTGCTATCCCTATTATTGTATGTAGGTCTATTCAATTTAAGTTCGTTACTTCGCACCCCAATGTATTTTCAATAGAAGTATGTTCCGGTTCCGTTTCTTTTATACACCAAGAGATGGCGCTATGCATTTTCCTGAATCACGCTAACGATTGTACTTTGAAGATTGTATAAGTAGTTTCGTACGGGGAAAAAATGTTAACTTTGCGCAGAGGCAATATCGTAACCAATGAAGGCTTACTGAGGTGCGATTATTGCTAGTTGAAAACTTTACCAATACCCCGCCTTGTGGACGCGTAAAATCGTCCGCTATGGCAATTTTTGAAAAGCCCGATTGGGCTATAAAAATAAAATAACTATGAAGTATGTTTTATGTTACAAAGAGGCGTAATACTAAATTGGTACACACACAGCTTTAGAAATACAAAAATAAAATATAATTTTTGAGCAGGTATTTTTATGCGGAGATCTTTAGTTGTCATGCTGCAACAGTAATTAGTACGAATGTAGAAAGTAGTATATAAATTTACAGTTGGAAATAAGATCTACCGTAGGTATATTATAAAAAGAGAATCATGGCAGGTTTCAAAGGACAGAGATATATGGCACTCGCTGCTTTCTGTCTACCCCGTTAGGCACCTGGCGTGACTGTATGTATGTATTATAAAAATTGAATGTCACCCTCGTAAAAACTGAGAGGCATATCTAGTACCGATGTCATATTTTCATCATGCTTTTAGTAATATTTTAGGACCAGTTGTTTTTTATGAACATAAAAATGATTTTACCATTTGATGGGGTTTTCATTACATAACTAGCGGACATTCAGTAAATGACCCGTTATATATTTAAAATGATAGTTATTATATTTTCCTGGTTTATCGCTAGCTTTGGTACTTTTTTCTTCGGTTAAGTTCCGCATAATAACCATTGACCCGGAAGTAATATATGTTTAGGGCTTGATATCTATACCAATAATTTGAAATTGTTATTGTTGTAATGCAAATAGTAATTGTAAATTGTAATTGTTGTAACTGTTATTGTAATTGTTGTATTGTTGTTGTTGTTGTATTGTGTATTGTGTATTATTAATTAATGTATTAATTAGAATTATTATTTTTGAAATTGTTAAGTTAAGTTTGTACATATTTGTAGTGCTAGATAGGTCTCTGGTTACGCCCGAGGAGTTTTGAATTACTAATAAAAAAAAGGTATCTACGTTTCCGTGCTTAGATTTCAAATTGACTCATCCAAAACCAATTGTTATGATGACGCACCAAAACAGCTGCTGTACTGATAGAAAAAGCCATCTATTCCATATAGATATCTCTACACTTGAAAGACTTATCACTACATAGTATAAAACAAAGTCGCTTTCTCTGTCCCTATATCCCTATGTATGCTTGAATCTTCAAAAGTACGCAACGGATTTTAATACGGTTTTTTTAATAGATAGAGTGATTGAAGAGGAAGGTTTATATGTAAAATAATCATGGTAAAGGAAAGGGGAATTTTATACCCGTGCGAAGGCGGGGCGGGCCGCTAGTAGTACCTAGTAGTAGTACAAAATAAACAAAAGATTTCTATTTCAGGAAACAAAAACGTAACGGACAATAGTGTTGCTGATAAAAAACATGGAAGAGACGAAGATGCAGCTCGAGTCCTAAAGTCATAGACTTGTTATGTCGGGTGTGACCCCTGGACTGGATCGAAAAATTGGAAGTTTACAGTATTAAGAGAACCAGCTCACAGTTGAAACTATTACATACTGTGAACAACTTCCTAGCCGAAGTCAGAATTTTGAAAAGCCAAATGGATCTCATTGCTTTGGTTTTTATGTTAAATTTTTATAGGTAGAGTCAATTTTAATCGGATTAATTAGGTAATCAAACAAATCTATTTGACGTTTTACGTAATGTTACTCGTATAAGGTTGTTAGCGTCTTGCTCGTTAACAGTTGGAAGAGATCTTAAGAATCTGTAGAGGAAGCATCCACGAGCCATCATTCTTAAAAATTCAAACGCTCGTAGTTGCCTTAGATTTAGATGAAATATTAAATGAACATGATGCACTTTTTTGAACTTTGTAGATAAATATATATTAATTCCTTGATAGTTTTTAACTATTAACACTTTACATTATTAAATTTGAGCACCAAATCGTACTTAATAATTAGTCAAAATGTTAATGTAATAGAACAGTAGTTAGCACAATATTTGGTAATAATTGTTCTCTCCCGTCTCGTTGGCGTCGGCGCGATCGCAGCATACGATGAGATGATAGATATAACATATTCATTGACTGAAATAATTGTTCTTACTTTTTTAATTAACTCTTAGTTCTTTAAGACTAGTAATTTTACTTCACGAAATGTGGTTTTAACGCTTATGCAATATTTATTATTAAGTTATGATGAATAATTATAAAGTTTTAGTGCAATAATGTTATTGAAAATTGTGTGAAATTTATGTTTACGTGTTTTGTTGATTTATTTTTCTTTTTTAATATACAAATTATTCGTGTATATGTGATCATGGCAATGTAATTCGGACATGTTTTGAATGTTATACTTTTCAGTATTATGTCTATGTAAGATGTTTAGAATATTTTTTTTTATTTTCGAAACACTAAGGTTGAAAATTAGGTGATTTTATAGACTGTAGATTAAAATAAAAGTAATTTATTGTTACTTTAACATTATTTCCAAAATGTTTCCAAGATTTATTTGTACGGATGTCGTTTGTGGATTATCAATTGTACTAAAGCGTATTGTCACTACAGTGGAATGAGTTTCTGGACGTCCTGCTTAGCTTTAAATAGTTTAAAATTTGATTTCATAACCCTTTAGACTAGTGTGGACACATTAGTCGTCTTCGCCCGTAAGTTTAGTTAGTTTCCTACTTAGTACGATTCATTATTTCATTGCTATAAGTATTATGTCGGATATTGCAAACGTTAGGCTGCATTAGTGCTTCAAAGAAATTGATTGTAAGTTTTTAATTACTTGAATTCTAATTGTATTATTAACAAATTAATCCAAAGATGCTTAAATTACTTTTCATGGTGTATTTAAAAAGACTATAAAAGCGTCTTTGTTGTTGTAATCAGATTCGTGGTTATTATTGTTAGCGCGAAATTATTTTTTAATTTATTCTAGAATCTAGAAAAATTGTGTATTGGAATAAAAATAGATGCGTTCGTGTGTTACAAATGGACACGAGACAAAACACTTCTCATTTACTTACCTCACAGCTACGTCAATAAATATGCAATTTTAACCCATTGTCAGACTGCAGAAATGCACCGTAGTTATTTAAATTCTGTATTGTCTTCTGTTCATACTATTTAAAGCACAAAATCATCGCGGATAGCTTCTGTTAGCTCTCTAGTAGTATCTCTTTGTGCCTGAACCAGAAAAAATGTTGCTACGTCAATCCGTACATTTTAAAAAGCAATGTTGGCTAAACGTACTTAAAACGATTTTCCAATTAAAACAGTTTTAAAACTGTCAAATTATAGTGTGTTGTGTATTATGTTTTAAAAATTATAAATATTCTCTGTGGTCAAGTGCTCACATCATTTGCAAAGTAGCAGTAATGACTAAGTTATCATTTTCATCAAAAGGTGAACTCAACTCAAAATATGACCAATCGCAATATGTACTGGATTAGCCCTTGTCAATTATTTCTTAAGGTAGATTTAAACTAAGCGTGTAAAGTCTTGCTTTAAACATTAAAATTTTCAACGACCCGAAATGAAAAGCGTTGATTCACCTAATGGGGAGCCAACATAACAAAATTACAAAGTAAAGTTTTTGACATATTGTCAAACAGCTGATATCTAGATTGTTAACGATAGCAAGACTTTACAGGCAAATCCAATGATTTTATTAGTCAAGTCTACATAAACTATTTACTATTTGCTAATCGAGTTGTTACTGTACCCGACTAAATTTTTGTAGTTAAACTACTAAATTGTTGTAGTTGAACTCATTGCGAACATTAGAGATGATGTATAATATATTTGTCCTTGTTTCTTCATAAATATTTTACATGGAATTTCGTATTTATTTATTCCGATTATTCCCTGTTTTAGCCAGCATAAAGTTAGTCAGTCGGTCAGAAGATTTTTTTTTCTCTACCAAACTTAATAATCAGTAAAAGTCTTCCATCGACTCGGACTGCTAGATTTGAAGACTTTCAAATTTTAAAAAATATGGTTCTATATGAAATAACTACAAATTACGAATTGAAGTATTTATTTATAACCAAAGATATTACTTTAAAATGCAATTGCATTTTGTTATCGTACACATTCCTTTCCAATTCTTACAATTTGTCTACAATACTAATAATTCAGTGTGCTTATAAGTAGTCAAACAAACATTCAGTCACAGTACAAAACACATTGCAAATATCCACAGACAAACATTCAGGACAAAATATATAAAAAACTTAATCTAATTGCTTATATTACACGGTTCATACATGAATATGTCAATACTAACAATTCAACAATATTTATAGTTCCAATTACACACAAACTGAATAGAATTATATCAATTGGGAATTCGCAAAACTAATTTATTTGAGTAATTAACACTTCTTCTTCGGCCCTTCTCACATCTTGTGTGTACTATATTGAAGCATTTTTAAATATCAATATAATGGTAAAATGGACCGCAAACGCATCTTATTTATATATAGTCCTGTGTTCTATGAAGTTAAATCTCCAACAAAAAAAATGTGTGTTAAAGATATTATATTTACTTAACTTCAGTCATGTATCTTTTTAATTGAAGTCAGTTTAAGTCAAATTGACCATCCTTTTTCCTACAGAACGATTTAGTAAAACTCCACAGGGCATTTTTGCTTCACTTAAACAATAGGAAAACACCTCATTTTATGTGTTAGCATTTGAAGATATTTCAGATACAAATAAATATATTTAATCTACTTCCTTCGTGTTTATTCCAATGTAACACTGATTTATTATATCATTTAGTAGAATATAGGTTAATAATATTTTTCGTCATATTTCATTATTTACTGTTCTCCCTTAATATATTTTGTATGTTGTCTCCTTGATTTACGATCACAAGCTATTTTATTCGAGTGACCTACTAATGTTTGCGAATCCACAATTTCAAATGGAAATAAAAGTAAATCATGTAATAAACAAATAATACAGTAATATTCAAACGTCGGAACCACTCTGCGTATTGAAAATGAGAAATAAACTAAATACTGAGATTACAGAATGTTTTTAAAGTAAGAAGTCATATTGATGAACTGGGAAACCATTCTAATAGAAATTCTATTACACCGAGGCTACTCCATCAGTAAACAATACTGTTAATAAGAAGATGTTTCGTCTCAATCTGTTTTACGTACAAGATGACAATAATCAAAATAGAATTTTAATGTTTATGAAATGTATTTTTTTTATTATACGACAGGCTGGCGCGTTTTGAAACACACAGGTCTAGAAAAAGCTTATTCGGCCCGGCCCGAGTGCCGGGTGGCATGTGTCGGGACCACGGACCCCGACAGACGCACCCTTCTTTCGCTCGTCAGATAAAAAACGGTCAACCATATTTATATACTTTCAATCTGGCAATCTTCAATATTCCGCTTCAATATTTTAGTTTTAATTTAAAGTTACATTGAAAACTATACCAATACTGATTACAGTTGATTTGAAAGAAAAAATCAATCACAATATAAATTACTGATATATTTTAAGTTGAAATTTGATAAAGAAGACATTAAATACAGGCTAGAATAATATTTCACAAACCGAATAGCCTTCACCGGCTACAATATGATGAGCATTCAAAATTTTCGATGTTCGAGTATGTGAAAAATATTTCAACTCTTCGTTGGAGGGAATCCCAAATACAATACATATTTTTTTTTAAATCATCTCCATACATCCATTTAATCCTAACGTGCTGAAGATTCACTACTCATTCTAGGATTACCTTCAGTTATATCAGATTTAACAGTAAGAAAAAAATTGGAATAATAATATTACATCTACACTTAATATGTAAGACTATACGAGCTTCACCTGCAATCGAAATTGGAAAAGTACAAAGACTTCATAAAAATCTTTAAGGAATTTTCCAACTATGACATTGTGGTAGCCTACTGACATCAGTATGGAGAGTTGAGGCGATCCACCGATCGTTCTATGATATATTAAACAGAAGCAAAACCAGCCTTGTGCCAATATATTTGATGATGTCGTCTTTTTTTAATTTTAATAGGATTATCAATAAAGGTACAGCCCCATCTGATGCTTATTGATTAAAAGCATGGTATACAGACCGCTAAGTAGGTATTACTAAAATATTAATGACAAACTATTTTCAACTAAGGTAAATTCATTTAACATATTTTACTGAAAATTGTTATTTAATTTAATTGTTTACCTGTGGACCAATAGCAAAAACTTAAAAAGTGTGTTTAATAAGATTGTATTTTTATTGCTAATATGCAGAGCGACAGTTTTGTCCCATGTAAATATTCACTTTTCGATCGACTTCTATTCAAAAATAATCAATATGGGAAAGTGTTATTTTAAATCAAGTGTCGAACACATTCCTTGAACACGTACACCCTCTAAGCAGTTGGCTGGCTTTGCCAATGAAATGTTCACAAGGTTCTTCACAAGCCAATAAGATAGCACTGCACCTTTCAACACTGCCTTTACTTACCGAGCCAATGTTATATGTACTATTAATATTTCTGAACCGTTCAATATCACTCATTATCTATTGTAATACAATTTCGGCGTGCCGTGAGGAAGCTCCATGTAACACGACATACGGGAGTGGCTCAGTCGGAACACTCCTGGATCTCCTCGTGCATGTTCATAGTGGTCCTGGTGAAGAGCTCCATGGTGAGCGCGCTGAGGAACACAGGGATGGAGCGGTGATGGTGCAAGTGCAGCTCGACGAGGTCACTCAGCGCAGCCGAGTAGTCCGTGTGTACCATTTCTATGCCGTCCTCGCACAGAGTGAACGTTAGATATTCTTCCGACGACTCCGCATACATATTTGATATCCTAAAAATAACATGTGATCGATGTTGTTTTAAAGAAAAAAAAAATTCTATTCCAGTACCACTTTTCAGTTAAACCAAGTGCGACAAACCAATACTTTTACATTGAAATCTTCATACTAGGATTGTCTATTTTGTAACCAAGAACCAAGAATCTGCAAATGTCTGCTTGATTATGTGTCAAACAAAAAACCTACAGCGTAAAAAAATATACCTACAAATAGATATTGTATTGTGATGCTCACCTATAATTTTTATGTCCAGTTCTATCAATTTTATAACCTAGGAGCATATAACACACATCTCTATATTCCTGAGCTGACGATGTGAACTCTTCCTTCATTCTGAAATATAATAAATAATTAGTACCTAATATAGTTTCATACGAGAAAACAACACAGCAGTAATTCCGAAACAATTAGTCTGTTCTAGTTTAATTTATTTTAGTCCTATCAACGTAGTAAATTAGAAAGTCAAAAACAATTTTTTTCAGTTCTAAATGATAATTTTTAATTAAAAAAAAAACTGTCTAATATTGGAATAAAACAACATTACTTCAACTGTCAAGCAAGCAAACAATTGAGCTAAGTACTAAGATCAACATTACCTTTTCAGTTTAATACGACTATTCTCCAAGTGCTGCTTCAGTTGCTGCACCTCCTCGGGACAGCCGCGAGCGCCGCCCTCTCGCAGCGCCGCTTTCAACTTCTTTATCTAGTGATGCGATATTACTAAATGAAGCGCAAATCAAAATATAGCAATATACATAACATGTTCAAATTATAAAAACTTTTGAGAGTAAATGCGAAACTACATAATATTAAACTCTAGTAATAGATCCCAACAAAATAGTTTGCAATAATATAACTAATAAATTTCAGACAACAACCGCTGTCAGGTGTACTGTTGAGCATTATTTGCCTGTTGTAAAACATCCAATAAATGATGACTACTATTAACAACTACATATTCAATATTAAATATACATTAAATAGATAAAATAAAATAATGACCATAAAAACTAGTTGTAACGAGTTGCTTTACAAAAGGGTATTCAGTGTATCATGCGCAGGCTTGCCTCGCTCACGTCGACTAACTGCGACCGGACCATATTTAATACAACGAAAACGTATCTATAAGCCTTTTTTAATATCCTTCGGTATTTACTCATTGTAACATACGATACATTATCTGTTTATTGCACATTACATATGACAACAAATACAAATAATGCACAATTAAAAAATTGCACAACAATAACATATTTCAGTTCCGTTCGGTTATTGGAAGCTTCTACATTATCAGTATATTTGTAAAACACTTTACTTACCTCTTCTTGAGCCGCTTCGAAGTCCATTTGGACTTGCTTGTGAGCTGCCGCTGCGGGGTTATCCACTAAATGAAGCACCTGTAACATTTATTCTTGTTACGTTGTATGTGGTAAAAGGAACCGCAAGAAAAAAATTAAGTCATGAACAAAATGTCTATATTCATTTTGAATTAGTACACAGATCATAGTTCCAATGTTAGTTCCAATGTTAGTTCTAATCTATTCTCAGAAAGGGAAAAGTTTAGAGTACTCTGTCACACTGTAACACTGTCTTAAGATGAGAACGTCATAAAGAGCACTTGGACACCACAGTAAAAATAGTGTC
>DWGJ01001333.1:0-20682 GCA_018246895.1 Aspitha aspitha aspitha
GTCCGCGTCACGCCCCTTTTCTCTCTGTTTCTCTGGGCTAATCTCCGGAACGGCTAAATGGACTTTGATGGGAGTTTTACTGGAAGATAGAGGAGGTTTTGGAGCATGTGTAGAATTCAGCGGAGTCAGCATTTACCCGGGAAAAACTTGGTGACACATTGATTTCAAGGCGGGCGAAGCCGCGGCAATAGCTAGTCATACATAAAGGTAACCCTAATGACAATATATTAAAAATGAACCAACTGGGAAAACGTTCAAATTCAATGCAAGTCCTAATATTTACTATTTACATGTTGAGTTTAATAATACATATTTATATATTTATTTATTAAATCGTCAATGCCAATAATATTATTAGCGAATTATCGCATTAAACCATAAATATAATTTAGCTCTTCATAATATTTTACACAAGGAATGTTTATGTTGGCAGACGGATTTGTTATGATTCGTATCACTGAGATAAACAAAATGCTACTCAGCACATAAAAATATTTGTGTTAGGGATGATAAGATTAAACCCAAAGCGTAATATCCCTTCCGCGAAAAGCTTGTGTAGGCATCTATGGGTTGTAAGTCAGGTATGGGAATGTTGAAGGGTCAGTAATACCGTACGTAAACTTTGTTTATAGAATAGTAATAAAACGCTAACCTAATAGTTTGAAGTCAGTACGACGAAGGCGTCACATGATTATAGAGCAAATGTTGCTTAGGTCCTTTTTTTAATCAGTATGTTTGACCACGTATTAGTTCGAATAAAGTTTGCGCCAATTAGCACTAAATCAGCGGCGTTATTACATCAGGTTCATACCAATTGGAATATGGCTATTCATATTAGACAACTGTTTTCATAGAGAGTTCATTCATTTGAACTACAATAACAACAACATTTTGATATTAGCATTTGGTAGTGTAATCTCATTCTATAGGTTATTCATTCATTCTATTCTCTTGTATAGGTGGACGTTAGCCCACCACATACAGAACAATGCCGCGAGGACTGCAGCTGCCCGTCTATACCGTAGAAATAGGTGCATTGTCGTAGTTTCCGCAATCTAACGCTGTGAATGTTTTCTTCTACTTTCAACATATGGCGCACTTATTATTTTCTATACGTAACAGATATAGAATTTATGATTGTCTAAATTTATGACTACTAGGACAATATTATGAACAGACAAGTAAATAACTGGCGCACTTCCTTTTCTCAAAATCCATCTTGTTTTGAGCACACTCTCATAGTTTCCTTATAATTATAATTATAATTACAAAATCAACCCGCTGGATTGTTATTTTATAATGTGCTCGTATTTAATATTATCAATTCCGTAGACATCGAGCTTGTAGGTACCTACTTTATTGTCGGTAAGTAAAACTGGGTCTATCAATTCCACCCTGTTTAGGGTGAAGTAAATGGGTTTCGTTTTACTGCAAGGTAACATCAGCCTTTCTTTAAAAGCAAAATCACTTTTATGCTTGCCGTTTTGCGCACGACTTAGGCATCGTTAAGTCGAGGTTAAACCGGCTTACTTTGGTATAACTATTTACCTACAGCGTAGTAATTTTTCTAGTTAAATACATTGTAATAAGTCACTATGGAATAAATAATTATGACTTCGTTACATTATAAAGGAAAAACTTTCATTAGCAATTTATTATATGCGTGTGTATGATAAAATTATTTTGTATGGATACAAAAATACCGGCGAATATACATACATTACGTACGAAATCGTTCTCCTGTTTTAATACAACTTGTACTAAAACCTCTTTCTATTGTGTGGTAAAATTGACGGATTTCAATAAAAATAAGCATAAATGCAATAAGCAAATTCAAATACGAATTAAATTTCAAGATACCTGGGATATTCGTCTTTATATATAAGCGTAGGCGCAAATAGGAAGTACACATAGTGTTGAAACGACGGCAGCGGGGTCAGACTGTCGTAACATCTTGGAGCACACGCGATAGCCGCCGCATGGATCTTCATAGTGAATCTAAACTGCAAAAGAAACATATCATAATGTTTATTATACCATAAGTAGAACTTTACTGCTATACCGCTAGCTGTTAACACTGGCATGCTACTCTTTACTTTTACTCTTTACTTACGTTTGGTGCTACGGCGATTGTTATGTTACTCCTCCTCCCTTTGGTAGCCTATTAAGATTCACCTAATTATTAGTGAAATATTTGTCGGGTGTTTTAACGCTAAATGCAAGAGGAGATAGATATACTATAAAAAATGAAATTAATTTTTTAATGTGTTGAAATTATTGGAACTGGGAATGAATGGGATATGGAGAATCTAAATACTTAATTTGTGAGAAAAGTTTAATTCTGAATAAAATGACTTTTCTTATATGTAAAAGAACATTAATTGGTGTGGCCTCGTGCCAGGTGCCTCCGGAACTTGTAGGTAATGGGCTTGGCCGGCGCAGATGGTGTTATTTACTGGCGCGCCACCGGCTGACAAGGGTCCAGCTGATTTATGTTACATTTCACTTTCGACGTTGTTTTGCCCCTTCTCACATATTTCAAAGCATTTTTGCAACTTTCAATCTAAAATATACATTAGTCACAGCTCACCGTGTAAGTGATGTGTCGACTATGTATTGTTGTAAAGTCCACTGTAAAGTTACTGGGTCACTAGCGTGGACCAATTTTCCCAGAAACATCGCAATCACGTTTAGACGTTATCTAATACAATTCGTATAGATATTACAGTATCCTTGAATTATACTGTACGCAACAAGAAAACATCCGAATGCAATATTCTTATTTACGACCTTGGCCGAACTCCCTGGAGTATCTGGTGATAATCATTGGTTTGGAGTATCGGACAAAAAGTGTGCAGGTATGGTATAGTTAAAATTATTCATCAGTTAAAAATTTTAACTCTGGGCTGTGAATTGTTGTAAAATGTTAAGATGATCATAGTCGTTATAATTAATATCATCATTATCGTTATCACCCTCATCATCACCTTAAATATATTATACAGTAGCAAGTACTACGTAAATCGAAACACTTTGACGCTATTCTATAAATCATTAAAATAAATATTACAGAATACATTAAATCCTTAATTCCCTTTGAAGAGAATGTGCAAAGTTCGCGAATAACTTAGTGTAACTATTAATTTATAACTACGTTCTTAGTGCTTCTGACCTGTATTGAATAATAAGGTAGAATTAGAATTTCACAAATGGTACGGAGTTGCCTAAAATGGTACCTACTCTCAGTTTTTATGCACTACATTTCATTTCGAAATTCCAATGTCAACTGAAAAAGTCAGTTGGGGGGCCTTGCTTGTCTAAAGTGGATGTTCATGTTTTTGTACAATATTCGCACTTCAACATAGTAACCAATAAAATCTGCCAAAATTTGGTGTATTTATTAGAACTTTAGTAATGAAAAACCTCACTGGCCGTTGAAGGTAGATACTTTATGTCCATAATAACGTAGCGGGAAAACATTAAACCAATGATAACGGTGCTTAGATCAACGTGAGATTAGAATTGATATATGTAACTGAATAAATTACACTTATCTTTGTGCATATACATATAACGAATAAATTATAATTCTAATATCGGGACGGTTAACCTTGACTCGCCCTGACCTTATTCCGGATGTACTTTATCTATAATGCATATGTCCCCACTATACTAACACAAATACTCATGATAATTTCTCCGTATATCAAATTCTCTCTTTTGAAAGAGAATTGGAACAACAATAATATCTATTCTGGCGTACATAATAAAAATGCGAAGACTTTTTCTGGAATCTGTATCATGCAACAAATTTGATGCGTTCCTACTAACAAAGGTAGTTAGTTATCTGAGTGATACTTTATGTAGGTCAGGTACGGCTTCAAATAGAGTACTGATCATATTTGGCGCAGTAGCAGTTTTTCTTAGAGGATAGGGTGATAAATCAATCAAGCAATCTACTTTGAGGAAAAATGAGCGGTGCGAGTCATCGACGATCTAAGGATCAGGAGTAGTCAGTTGGAACACGTAAGCATATGGAGAGACATAGGTTCCCGTTTTCTATCGACTCTACAATGGTGAGTGCTCTATTGCACAATCCGACGTAAAATAAAGTTCTGTTGGCCAGCTCGTATGTATCTACTGTAGAGTGCGTTACTATACTAAGACGTACGTGTAAAATATAGAATAAACTTCCTCCTGAGGTATTTGTAAGTATTATGAGATGGGAGTCTTCAAGGAAAAGACAGAAAGGGTGTTCCCGCGAGGCTGTTGCAAATGTTTTAGGATGACAGTGACCAAATACCATGAAGTGGTCTACAGATAGTTTTTTAGTCTATGAAACCGTAAATAAAGTTATGTTTGGAATTTTAAGTAAAACGAATATTGTGATTACCATTGAACTACAACTGCAAGCATATTATGTTCTTACCATTTCACAAGTGACCGTGGTGCTTGAAGCTAGCGCTAAGTGTTTGCTCGCTAGGTCCCACACTGGGACTGCGATCAGCGCCATTTCCATACACACTAAACATAACACACCAACTGCTGTCCAGATCCACCGTGCCACTGCCAAATTAAACGCACCACAAATAATTATACATTAGATATAATTTTTCTGATTCCTTGAGAATTAGATTTTGAAATCTATCTAAACTTACGACTATATATATTTTTTCGATCAGAATTTGTTTAATAGCAGAGATTCTCTTTACTTTTAGCTATCAAATCTTTTCTTTTTACTCAAGCATACGCTGCATAACCGTTCGTGATGTCATGTTATTTAATAACAATTTAAAATATGTGTTTTGATTGAACAATGAATAGTTTCTAGATTGTACGAGAACGTATTTATTTGCGTCATATATGTACCATTGCGAATATATGTACCTATCTACGCAAAATTTCTAAGTCGTTAGTGTGTAAGAATATTTCTATGTACACTATAATACGCTTCTTATCAGGGACACAATACTCGTACAAGTTTTCTTCAAGGAACGACATGCTATGAGATCCAAATGAAGAACGGTAATAGTAACATAATATTAAAAGGAAATTTTCATTGCCTTCGCAAAATGTCGTATGATTTATACCTATAGTAGGTATCTATACTACATGCAATGTAAGTAGGTAGGTACTATGTAGTAGGTAGGTATATGTATGTCTTCACTATAAATATGTGTTACCTATGAAATTGTAATCGGTACGAAAACAAAATGTTTGTGTTTTATATTGTTTATTGAACTGTAAATGATGCTGTAAAGATACTTGAAGTAAGTAGTTTAAATATCACTAAACTGTTTAGTTGTTCATTGGGACGTGAGTAAAATGTGCAGGGGAGTGACTAATTGTAGCATAAAGAGCGAAGGTTGCAATATAACCTTCAATGTATTAACTGTAACAGGTAAATACTTGTTTATATTTCAAATACATCAATACGAAAAATTGTAATCAATTACATAATACGGTATCATTTGAAATGCTCGCATTTAGCATATTATCTGCAATAGAGTAGCGTGGTGCAATATGTTCTGAGCCTCCAGCAATTGTAGGACAGACTCGTGCCCAGGGATGGAATGAAAAAAGTCCACATCCATATCTATAATATTAGTAATTTACTTCTTTCACATTACATATAATGTATGAATTACGGAAACAAACTCCTTAGGGGATTTTAGGAAGAAATAATAACTGACTGGGTAACTTCAAGCTTAATACGAAACATCTTATGTACTTATTTTATATGTACTCGTATATAAATTAATATGGCTTACCTGAACTGTTAGAAATTCGTATTCCGACCGCTGCGTATAATCTTAGTCCCGGGTAAAACGCCAAAGCGACTATCAAGTCGAACGTCCAGAGTTTCGCTGCACGTTTTATGTCGCCAAATCCATGCCTTATGGTACTAAAGCCTATGTTTATTCTGTAAAACGTTGGATTATTTAAAGTTCCCACAACATACTTCACATATCCGGATTAGGACTGGAGTCCAAAAGCCCAAGATTTACATAATCCCTTCTATGCCCCTCATATATTCGGGTTCGACGAATGTCCAAATAGGATTTATAAAGCTTAGGTAAATTTTTGATTATCATTCGCTTCACTTCCGACATGATAATATTAGAAACCAACGCTTAATAAACAACAAAGGCGAAAAAGCCCGAAATCTGTGTAAAATAATGACAAGAAATGAATTAATTGTACACTTCCGTATCCGTTTATTTATTATTATTATTATAAGAAAGGTGAATGAAACGGTTGTTCCAATGAAATTTACAATAATTTTGAAAGTTCAAGTACAGTTTTTGAAAAATCTGCAGAAATTCCGCATAAGATTTCAGAATATTTCAATTTGATAGTTTTACTAATAATAATAACTAATATCTGAACCCGATATAATTCTAATATTTAATATTATTTGAAAGTTTTTTTTTCAAAAATATTGTAAGAAAATAAATGTTGCATATAACGCGAATAGAAGGCGTATGTAATTTATAGCACAACTTAAATATGAAATTTTAATTGCAACTGTAATTCTTTATTATAATATACCTAATCACTTTATACCCGTAACTAATTACTATACATAATGAATACTTCCCCGCTGTTTCCATAAAACAAACTGAAATAATTAAAATAAAACTAAAAATAAATGTATTGGTGAAAATACAAATGTTTTCTACTACTTAGCTAAAAGAAACGTTCTACTTGCTTTCCACGTTCCACGAGGTCGTATATGACGGTGTCGCATAGCAACAAGAGGAGAATCACGATGAATATGTGATATATCGCTCTTATGTGTAGAGACTCCTTCATTAGCACTGTTAAAACAGATTCCCGATGCATAAACTCTGGCGACTGCTTCTTTATTTCTTCGTCATATATAATTCCATTATGTTTTCTGTCTATCTTATTGTAAGTGCGTTTTCGCACTGTTTCCATTCGGTTTTCATTCATTATCTCGTCTTTCTGCAAATGATTTTTTTTTCGGTAGATATTATATAGGATGTTATGTATGCACAATGTTATCAGTGGTATATAAATATTACCTACCTAGAAGCGTACCGTAGAATAATAGATTATAGATATTTATCATGTATAAATTAATTGAAAGTTAGGAAAATCAGAGGGCCACTATTTTTTAACAGAAAATATACGAGTAAATGATTAATTCAAACTTTTCGTATTTACTTTATAATAACAAGAATTATCTAAAAAATACAGTAAGATAATATTAACTGTTTTATTTAAGAGTTTTATACATACCAAGTCCAGAAAATTTACCGAAACCATCGGAGTTAGTTTACATATTAAAGATGCGATGCATGATTCTCGTTCCGAACATTGTTATCGGCCGTATTTGGAACATTCAACTACAAGTTTACAATGTATATTATCAAAGTAACCTTTCACTTTGATATCGCTACACGTAAACTGTAAACAATACAAATTCAGAACTTACACAGCATCCGATTTAGCCAACGAGAATCACCAATTATATTTATCGTCTTCGGCGTTTGCACAGGTGTTTACCATAATAATAGTTTTCGTATGCGGGAACGTGTTTAAACGCTTGGAACACCAATACTTTGATAAATGTTTACGAGGGGTTTTCTTGAATTAATATAATACACACAACATGCACTATCACCAAGATTTGACCTAATTATAAGAAAATGTTAATGGATGCAATCGGACGGACGCGTAATTGCATTATTAAGTTATCAGAGGCCAAAGTGACTGATAACAATTACTTATTTGTTAAATAACTTATTTTTTAGTACACGCGTGTCCTAGCTATCAGTGTTTTCGTTACTGACGTTCAAACAAATAAATTATTATATTTATCGTCAGATCCATAACTTGCGCCTAATGTACAATAAGTATCAGTTGAAACAGCTGATGTCCAGCTGATAAATATGTATTAACAATGGAACACCGGCGTTATTGATTAATATTTGAAAACTGATTACGAAAGTGCGTGAATATGAATGATATTAATATTATTAATACACAATTTTCGGATTAGTATTACTTTTACATGATTTGCGCATATTTTTATCAAAGATAAGTGTGTGGGTATATAATCTTTTTTTTAAAGCAACCTTTGATATCATCATCTTCGACGTTTTTAACTCTTTGCTGTTAGACACGGGCCACAGAATAAAAACGGGTAGCGACGGCGAAACTGTTTCAGTGCCATATTTCGTGAGAGTAATCTCTATCTCTTAATATTTTAAACATCGCATGGCATTTTAAATTCTATATCAACTTAATTATGAGTTCATATAAATCGCAATTAAAAGCAAATTGTGCATCAATTGGCCTTCAAAATGTTCCTTTTTGTCTGTCTTGTAACTTAATGATAAAATATTGTTTAAGAATTGAGGTCTAAAATAATATTTTTTTTAAACCAGTCATGTATATTATATTATAACGAATCCTCAAGGAGTCGAGTTGTCTCAAATATTCGTTTTATCTGCTCAATATTTTTGGCGAATGTACGATGAATCTAAGCTCAGGAATTAATATTTTCTTCACTAAAGTTTTATTTTCCCTACCACGTCTAGAGGTAGATTTTAATTTCGTTTTAAAGTGTTTTTGATACGAAAAGAATCTAAGTCGGGAGGCTTATATTTTTATCAAGTTCGAAGTCTTTACCTTGAATACTTTAAAAGAAATCACAATGAACTAAGATTTACATACCTATTTGAATATTTCATTAACTTTCTTGGTAGAATTATAGATGGCGCTGTTTTCAATAATACTTCTTTGAATTGCTGTTGGTGTTAGGCATTGGTTGTCTATGTTCACAATTGGCAAGGGATTAAACATCACTACGTACCTATCGGTAAAAAAAATGTACATATTTTTGTTTTGCGTACGAGTAAGGTAGGGCGGGTGATCAAAATGCTGTCATTTCATTAAATATACATTTTATTCATAGCTTTTTTTATCTGCCTTGACGGCAACATACAAACATGAACTTTTGTGCAAATTTTAAGCTATGAATGTAGAGCAAGGCACATCATATTATGTTACAACTACTAGGGAGACAAACTACCAACTAATATTATAAATGCGAAAGAAAAATATCCCTACAAATATTGTAAATGCGAACTCTGATGTCATTATGCCATGCCTCACGCTTAAGCCACTAAACCAATTATAATGAAATTTGTTTCAGAGATGGATTTGACATCGGGAAAGGACATAGGTTACCTATTGTCGCAAATAAAGGGGTTGAAGAAGCTGAAATGAGCGGTGAAACTTTCTACGGTAGTTCGTTATTATCGAAGATAAAACCATCAAATTTTGTATTTAAGAGTTTCATAAGAATAAAATGAAAAATAACGTGATATTTACAGAATAAAAATAATTACCTAACTCTTGTATGTCGCAATAGCTGTTTTTTGTTATGAATGCAACAACGATGGTACAGAAGGTTATCAGTTCTAATCAATATTGGTATCTCTACACTTATAAGTTTCTGATATACACAACATAAGATTATGAAAATGTGTATTCAAATCCAATACGGATAGAGAAGCAATTAGCATAGTAATTATGTGGAAAATTATGTATGTGTTTAAGATGGCCTATTACCGCGAACTTAAACAAACGAGGGTAAGCGAGATCACATAAATAAATTCGTTTTCTGTAAAAGTGATTGAATAAGACTGATTTTCGATTCAACTGATTTGTAAATAGAGTTTCAGTACAAATGTAATCATAAACTACCGTTATTCCATTTTGCCAATTGAATGTCTACCGTCCAGTCGTTGTGAGTTGTATGCTCTACTACCCATTCACTAGCAACGCTCATAGACCGGTATATACGGTCGTGATATGTTATGAAGAATACAGAACTTCTGCTAAGATGATGGAGGAGACAGAGGGAAATATCGTGTCATATTTAAGGACGTCAATACTTCAATGCGTTTTCGTATTCTAGCCCAGAGCCTAGAGCATAACAAGCCTACCAAGGTGCTTCACACTGTACGGGCCGTAAAACGACCTACTTTTTAAGCTTATTTATAGATCACTAATTCTATGCTACCGAAGGTGCCGACGAAAGCTAATATATAAAATTTCCTAGAATAACAATTTCGTATTTCACTTTGTATGCTGTATCTCAAAATGTAACGTTTTGTTATTGCTTGGATACTGTTTTTATTACATCGCCTCCGTATGAGAAATAATAATCTCAGAAACCTCTTGACTTGATTGGATTATGTAGTATGTCGTTTAAGACATTCAAAATATTTTGTTCTGAATATTCACTTATTTGCTTTCTAAGTAGGAATTCAAAGAAAAAACGTTACGTGGCTTATATGTACATATAATACCCGCACCTACAATAAAAACAAAGTCAGTCGAGCATCGTGCTTGTGACGTCAGAAACGTAGCTAAGAGAAATATTACACTAAATAATATAGAGACAAAGAAAAGTAAATAATATGAGTTAAAAGCAACACAACGTTTCTCCAATTTTGCTTCAAAATTAGCTTTTGCCTTAAAAGCAATTAGCTTATTTAATTAATTTTGTAGCTCAAGAGACTTATGATGTACATAAATATAATGTACAATTTGTTCCTGTAAAGATCTACGTATGTAACTAGAATTAAATATTAAAAGTTTTTGCTTTTAAATTGATTCATATTACATGTTACGTCGCTTAATCGACAAATTTGGGTTATTATTTGCCAATAAGTATGATGTTTATGCTCCAGACTTTGGGCGTTTATGAAGTCTATTATAGGTAAAACAATGATGAATGAATAAAATAACAATTAGATATTAGACTTGATTAACATTGTTATTTATTTTGAAACGTAATAAAGGTGAACTTGTTCTCGTAAGGTAAGAACATAAACCCGAAATGGAATTAATAGGTGCCACGATAAAAGCGCCAGATTTATTGTCAATACATCTTTATAGCTGCTTCAGATCTGTTTATCATCGTTTTATTATATTCCGCGAATTCGATCATGATGACAATATTGTCCAAATTTTATTTCTTCCACAATTTTTATGATACCTAATAAAGTTCTATGTGAATATCTTGGCCATGACAATATTTTTGTAGTTTTGTATCGCTTCTTTCTACATATAACAACACTATATACGAGTATGTGGTCACAACTTCACGTACCTACTGACAATTGATCCCGAATTAGGCAGAGTCGATATGGACACCAAAAAAGGATTCACAAGAAAATAATTTGCAGACTAGTAGAATAGAACAGACCTTTGACATTTTCGGAGAGTATAGCTAGACACTTTTAATATTAATATAGTTATTTGTTCAATTTTCCTTGACCTTACTAGCTAGTGCGCTATTTTAGGGGCTAGGTACTCGTATATACTGTGTTTCGTATGTTATTTGACAAGTTTTTACCTTTACTTTACTTTAATTATTAAATTATAATTATCATTATATATATCACATTTTCCGCTGATCTTGTATTGTTATTAATTATATAACTAACGATATTTCATTTGTTTCATTTCATTTTTTTATTTATTTGCCGTTTATTCTTTTATACAATACAGGACATAATTAGCTATTGTCCTTCTCTTCCAGTCATTTTATTTATTGTTGTTTATACACGAATACAAGAAACTATCGGAAATAAAAATGTTGATTTTTATGTACCCACCTGAAGTTCGCCAGATGTATAAGAACTATTTTGGCAGAATAAATTGAAAGGATAATCAGGGTAAAGGGGTAAATGTTACTTTAAGTCCGGGACATTGGTGGATGAAGTATGATAAACAACCACCATCTGCCATTTTGATTTCAGAATATTAATTATTATAATTTTTCACTGTACTTTCACCGTACCCAGTTCGTTTCTTATTTAAAGAAAATAGCGTATATTATTAAAAATTAATTAAAGATTTTGCCGTATGAAATCGAATCTCATTTTGCTATTATTGACGAATCTGACTTAAAATGAATGGTTACCTGAATTTTTATGGTTACCATTTTAATATTTTCGCTTTCACAAAGAAAGTTTTTCTTTCACAATATTTACCTTTCTGAATTGTAATGAGGGCAGGAAGGGCGAGGGGCGCTGAGAGGGACAAACAGTGGAAATCCATAAAATTTTTATGAGCTTTCATTCTCCTTTAGCGTTCGTTTCTTATTACGGAAGCCCGCGCCTGGGCGCTGAAGTCCCGTAATAAACGCTTTTACTAGTCACATTACTGCGCTAGCTACTTAACATCACCACTATGTAAATTTATGTTGCTCACATTGTTAAGAATCTTACTATTTAGTATAAGGCAAGGATACTGTCATTGTAGAAATACTTTAAAACTGTACAACAACAGTTTCAATGTTACCTACTGTTGCAACATTTTGATGAACACCTTTAGGAATATTTAAGTTATTAATATACTTGTTAATGCATATTGTTTCCATATATTGAGATTTTACAGAGCTTATAAAAATCTGAGTTTAAATATATAATTTTTGTTGTTTACTCGACATAAACGAATTAATTTTAAAATGTTTTATAGTACGTACGTATAATATCCAAAGAGATTATAACCTGTACTCCTAACATAAAATAAACACGTGCATGCGAAAGGATTTCATAACATCAGAGATATAAAAATATAACAGTATTTACCTAGGTGTAACTAAATAATATAGAGCTGGACAATTTCCCAATATTTTTTCGTAATTATATAAAGTATTAAAAGCGCTTTGAAAAGAAAATTGTTATAGTAAAAGAGCAGAGAGTGCGATTTCACGTTAACAAGGTCCAGTGGAGAAACTCGTGATAGCTAAGTACGTTTCGATGTACCACATTACTAAGAATTAAAGTAAGAGATTGAACGAAATGTTTTGTTCATTATAAGAATGTTTGAAATAGTTAAACGTCATATATGAGCTGTTACTTAGTAGGTAATAAAATACTGAAATATAACGCAGTCGTTTGGATTTCAGCATCTAATCAATCCCCGTAGGATTGGATCTCTCCCGCGACGGAGGTGTGAAACAGTATCCAGGCTGCTCCACGGCAGATTGTCGGATTTCACAAAAATTACGTTCGTTTTAACAAAGGGATATTTAATAGTGAAGGAAAACATCCTGAGAAAGCCTCCCCAACTTAGTATTTTTTTTTATTCGAAGATAGTAGTAAACGAGCAGGCAGCAGTCACGAAAGCGACTCCTAACAGGGCTGATCCTATGAGAAGTCGGTCACTACCCGTTGTTGGAGTTTTGAAACTTTAAAGGAAACATTTGGTCTCGTTTTGTTTATTGTTGGGCCTCCCGGAATACTTCGCCGAATCCTACAAATCCTCACCGCCCATAACTTCGAATCGAAGATCTCTAAATACTACTCTGTTATGTAAATATTTCGGAAAGTTATGCAAATAGGATTTTGTAACAGAAAACTTTGGTCCTTAAACGGATTTTGTTTTAATGATGGTAGTAATGGTTGTTACAATCTTACAATCTTTACAATCTTTATTACAATCTTTATTATTAACATTGATTAATTAAAATTATATGTTAATTATATATTATATCAAGTTATATATTATAATTTAAGGTGTTAGCCAGGTCTGCCGCACTAGGTGTGACCCTGTGTTACGGCATACATTGCCCACCCCCCAAAGCATAACTCGTTAAAATAAGCTTGATTATCAGACAATTTAACATACTGGTATGTGTAAAGTGGATGTGTTTTTTGAACCTCTCAGTGTGTAATGTGATATATGTAGGTGTGTATGTGTGCATGTGAGAGGGTGTGTTGTGAAGGCATTTAATATTATTACATAGAATATATATATATTTATATAAATATATATATATATATATATATATACATAATTTGAGTGAATAGATATTATTTTAAGGGTTATTATTAAATTTTCAGTTATCATTATAACTTATCTTTGTTTATATACTTTTAAATTTCATTTTATTATTTATTTTAAGTTATCTGTTTCGTAGTAGGTTAATTTACGTAGGTACAGGTTAATTTACTTTTATATTTTATTTGATTACTTGTATTATATTTTCTGTTTCATCATAGGTTAGTTTACGTAACAATTCAGTTATTTTATTTTTTGATCTATTAGTAGGAAGAGCATATATTTCAATCATTTTATTAATTTTATTATATATATATGGACCCAAAAAGTAATGAAATCTATGCATAAATGTGGTGTTGCATTGAGTACATTGACAAACCATAAAATTTCTACGCTTATATTTGAAAGAGGGATCATATGTTAAAGATTTATGCTGTTTCAAAGTAATGAGAAGGACAAACAATTTTCTTACCGTGAGCACTCCACATGAGGTATAGAGCAGTTCCGTCGGAAATTGGAATGATTTAAAAAAGCAAACTTTGAGAATACCTCTTTGCGCAATCTCAAGCTGTTTAAGGGTAGTCTTAGGCGCACCTCCCCAGGAAGATATACAGTATGTTATAAGGGATTGACATAGCGCGAAGTACACTTGTTTTAGCCGTTTCTGGTCAAGAATATGCCTAAGATGTTTGAAGATAAAGATTAGTTTACGTATTTTGCCACTGAGTACATCTATATGTTGTTTAAAATTAAGGGAATTATCTATAATTATACCCAAGTACTTGAAAGAATTTACCCGTTGTATTGGTTGGCAGTTACATCCAGCCTCTGCTTTTTGGCAGTCGTGGGATATTATCTGGTTTGTGTCACTTGGTTGGTAACTTGGTCGAAGGGAAAAGGTTATGTATTTAGTTTTCTCTGTATTTAGAGTTAACGAGTTATTTTTTAGCCACTCCTTCACCAAATTTAGTCCCAGTTGCGCGACAACAAATAGTTCGTCCCACGTTTCAGCAGAGAACAAAAGAGCCGTATCATCTGCATATGAAATTATGTCACCTTGTTTAAGCTTAAGACTGGTAAGTTCGTTCAGATATACAAGGAATAGTGTGGGTCCTACGATGCTTCCCTGGGGGACGCCATGTGTGAGTGCAACATCCCTACTTCGATAGTTTAATATTTTTACACATTGTCGACGATTGGAAAGATAGCTTTCGAAAAGTTTCAATTGGTTGCCTCTAATTCCAATGTTTTCGAGCTTATTTAATAGTTTTGGTATTTCGACGGTATCGAAGGCTTTAGCCAAGTCGAGAAAGATACAACAGCACTTTTTACCGGCGTCTAACTTAGTTGCAATAAAATTGGTGAGGGTATGTACTGCATCATCAGTAGATTTCCGATGTCTGAAGCCATATTGATTTTTAGACAGAAGGTGATTAATTTCGAGGAATTTCACAAGTCGTATATTAATAATTTTCTCTAGTACTTTGGACAACGATGGTAGTATAGATATTGGCCTGTAGTTAGTAATTGATTTTTTATTTCCTCCTTTAAATATCGGGCGTATTTCGGATTGTTTAAGGGCATTCGGAAAAATACTAGTTTGTAGACAAAGATTAAAGATGTAAGTGAGAGGCGGCACTAAGAAGTGTTTATTATGCTTGAGGAGCTCATTAGATATATTATCCCAACCCACACTGCATATGCTTTTTAAGTTAGTTATCAAATTATCAACTTCTTTCTCATCGGTATCTAATATTACAAAGGACTTATTATTAGTTTGAAAACCGGCAGTCGATATGGGAGCAGTGTTTTTATGAGTTGATTGTATACTGAGTGAAAAGGATTTTCCTATCTGAGCAAAATAATTATTTATTTCCTCGACTGAGTCTTGTTCAGTGGATTTTAAATTGAGTAATTCTTTAGGGTATGATTTTTCCGTATTAGTGTTAGTGACCATTTTTATTACTTCCCAAATTTTTTTATTGTTGTTGTTGTTGTTTTGTTGTTGTTATAAATATGTTATTCGAAAATAAAAATTATGATATACATAGGTAGCTTACATAAATCCTGATGAAATCATTTGAATAAAAAACAAATTTTTATTTTATTACGTTTATATTTCGACCTATTGATAATTTTCGCATTAGTAATATTAAAGCAATGATGAGTGCCGGGACTCATATATAGAGGTTTGTTGCTAAATGGCCGCAAAAAAATTATATATGATTTTTTTTTTATATTGAGTACATAAGTGGTTATTAACGTCTAGGTGGGATTTTGGTGCAGACACCTTTTAAGCAGAGAAGTGGCTCGCGGCACACGGCAGATGGAGTCTCTCCCAGCTCCTTGCTGTAGGTCTTGCACGCCGCGCCCTCCGCTGAAACATGCGAGGATTCACAACAATCAGCATATTACCGTTGTCATATATAAATATATGTCTATTTATAAAAATATATTTCAATTAAAAAACGTAAATAGTCCAATAACAAACATCCTTCGAAATACAAACATATGTATATAATATTTGATTGTTGCGTAATTTACTATTCCTACGTACTTGTTTTGTTGTTATGTAATATATACATACACTATAATATTGCAATATTCATAAGCACACCTGGTGAATCATTTAATATGTTAGGCTTCTGGTTAGCTGCGAGATTTCAATGTTGATACTAATATTGTACTACGCTCTCATAACTATTAATCTTTGGGGATAATAATTGTTCAAAAATTATATTATGGAATGACTGTATATAAAATACATGAATTATGTACATACATAGCAAGGTAACGCAGGCCGGGCAGCAGGCGCACTTGCCGGCATGGTTGGCGCGGTACTGTGCCGGAGAGCGGCAACTGCTGGAGGCGATGCGGGCGGTGCAAGGGTTCTGCTTGCAGTAGTTGGACCCGCAGACCAAGTCCCCGTACGCCAACGCCAACGCACACGACAGAACAACAACAATCAATGCGCCTTTCATTCTGGAAAAATTTAAAGCACAAATTGTATTTAGGTTTTAAATCTACCTCATGATCATTCAATATCGATATGTTTGATCATCGATAGTTATAAATCAAAAGCCATCAAAAGGTTCTTAATATTCGAAAAACAGTCAAATTTTCAATGTAGATATGACTGATTATTTCTTCTAAACAAATGTGTATTTACATTGGGCTATAATAAAAGTGTTTAATTTGAAGGTAATTATCTCCCATTTTCTCATTAACGCCAGCAGTTACAATCGAATTGTTTTAAAGTAATATAAGTGTAGGTAAAACAAAACTTGAGTTGGAACAACGGATATTTACGTCACGTCGTTAGCGATCATTAAAACTTAAGACAATGAAGTTTTATTCAACGCTACGTTTTGTCGTGAATTTTTTCTTAACTTGCGAAGAAAACAATGAGATGCTTATACGGATGTTGCGCTATGCCGTCTATTTTAATATATTCGTGTAAGAAATGTTATGAAAATTGGGTTAAGTATATGGGATAAATCTATCAGATAGCAGAGTGAACCTATCAATAGCAAAGATTTCAATAAAGATTAGCTAAAATCGCACGATTCAGGTTTATGCTAATAGGGCCCAAAAGTTACCTACATATCGAGGAATAAGGAAATTACCAAAAACGGCTAACTACTGTATCAAATTGAATAAATATTTCTTTTATGTGTTTCTTATTTACAGGAGGTTTGTATGAACAAATAATTTAAAAAATTATAGCGAATATTTAAAAATGAAATAGGACAAAATAAAGTCTGCCGGGACAGTTAGTTTTACATACATAAATATCAAGTTTGTTCATACATATTATGAAACCGTGCTAACCAATTAAAATAATAGTTTTAACGTTTGTGATATTAGTTTTCTTAGAAAGAAAGTTCAAAGGGACTTAAGCGCAGGTATTATGTATTTGGTAGCCAACCAATGGGCATCGTGCCAATTGAAATAGTTAATGGCAACATAAAAATGTTGGAAGTCAATAAATTTTAAATTGAACGGATTATACATCTACAACATACAACACATTCGAGGTTGTCAAGGTTATTGTGTAATATATTGCTTTATTGTTAAAGAAAACAAATGTAACAATTTAAATTTGACTTACTTGTGATATGATGGTCTATTTGTTCAGAAGTTACCAAATTAAATGAGAGCGGGAAAACAGCGTCAACCAATTATAACAACTGTTTAAGATAACCCCGCTTTGCCTTTTTAGTCTTTACATACAGATATGCTCTTTATCTCAGAGCCGTTATTCAGGAGATAATGCTTCGTGGAAATTATCATCATTCGGACGAGTTTTACTGCGAGAATATAAATTGAAGGTATAATTACTAATTATTTTATTTTAATTTTTATTGATAGTTGGTTATAGAAAAGTAAATTACGGATGATACCTATACCTACACAATGTACTCGTAGATATTCTTGGCTATATCTGCATAATGTATGTAGTCTACATATGTAATATCTTCAAGAGTATTTCGAATCAGATATAATAAGCATAATACTGGTACCAAACGGTTGAGTAGCTGTAACGCTAACATTGTTATGATTACGTGTTGTGATTTTCGGATTTTTCCTTCGAAACCATTAGCATACTTATCTACCCACCTAGTTTAGATTAAGGAAAATATTGTGCTTTTATTTGTCAGTTATATTGCTTATGTATGTATGTATGTTTGTATGTAACTTTTCACTCGCATTACCTGGAACCCTAGAGGTAATATTTCCGTTTCTGAATACTACCGATAGGATTTGATTATTTTATTTCACTGTTTGTTTTTTATTACACACTTTATAACATATGTACCTTAAGGTGGTGCAGGTTTGCTCATGATATTTTCCTTCGCTGATATTTAATTTTCACATTATCAATTTGTTTATATTTATATTTATTCTGCAAACGAAAGTAGGTACAATATAAAACTTGTACTGTAATTAAAGGGACAGTTGCTGCTTTCCATTCAGGCAGAGATTGAATGTGAACTTTAATTTATGCCATGTCGCTTTCGTGGAGACAGACGGCAGGACGGGACAAGGGGCCTTGTAATTCCAATTTAAATACATTAAAATTACGATGCCAGTATCTCGCCTTTGTGGAGGTATCCGCGATATTTGCTGTTGCTGTATTTACATTGTATACAGAACAGTTATTTGGTGACAGACGTCAAGACTTGAGAATTTTGTACTGTATCACAATAATAAACGTGAAAAGAAAGATACTCATACTCATAAAGATAATGCGGTGGGAGCTACAGGATAATTGGCGGGGTTAGGCATGTCCTTTGTCTTTTATGAAGTTAATAACTTCGAAGGGCGGCTTACTGACGAATACGTATCTGCAACAATTTTCATTGGAGTTCGCTTGGTCACTCTCAATTGATGATTTGTACGTACGTGTCTTTACGGAATCACAACGTTGGCGGTGGGGCGTAGGTACGTGTGGCACCTATCCGGTTTGTTGTATAACCTGACAAGTTATTTAGTAGGGACTCAAGGGTATTAATCAAAATGAACGTAATTGCAAACAAAATTTTATGAAATCATAAATACAAATAAATATAGGTCTACATATCTTCACGGTATTAAACTTTTATTCTATCGCTCTTAGAGACTTGTTAAAATCTTAAAACAAAAGTTTTGTAACGCCCTTTTTAGCGTTCATTTAAAAGCCTTCAAGAGACTTATTCTTGGAAGCTTCGTTATTTATTTTCATAAATAACTGTTCAGCAAAAGTTTATTTGTTGCTAGCGATTGTAATAACACTATAGACTCCATAACTATAACTCTATGTATATTATAGAAAATTTTCATCTTATAAATACCTACGAGGGCATATGTATAATATACAAATTTATAAATCACAGCTGGTAGCAAAATCGTCGTGGAACTGAAATCGCTGCGCTTGGTACATCCTGATACATTAAAAAATAATAATTATTATTGCGTGTACTTTATTTCGGCACATTTTTTCATTCTATGTATTCGATATTTTAATACATTTTGTAGCTAGGGCTACTGTATACAGTACAATAAAATGTAATAAAATAAAATTTATTGTTTAGTAGGTACATTTTATGTAGTTTGGCTTTATAATATGTAACTCACGTTATACGAGTAAACATTTCAGTCTCTGAGGCAAAGCGGTACCTGGTATCTATATACTAGACATTACAGGCATGCTATGCTAGGTACCTGTTTGAACTTGCTAGCTTCACAAACACTCTCATGCGGTTAGAGTTTATTCTGTGCGAACAATTTAGCGTCAACACCTGCCGTGAAAGCACTTATCTGAATGAGGGTAAATATTACATGATCCTTGACTCCAACCCTTTTGCTAATCATCGCTTAGCATACCTACACTGAAACACAAACGATAATACGAGGTATTTTATATTGATTCAAATGTTTGTAATCACTGAAGATAAAACAATTTAATAGATGCCCAGAACCTTGGTGTATTTACACAATAGATATTTTATAAATTCAATACATTAGGTGTTGCAAACGGTATGTGTGCTATGAGATATACGAGTATGTAGTAAACGTGTTAGTGTGATAGCTGTTGCCGACAATGGATAGGTACCTATAATATAACAAATGGATTGAAACAAATTACTATGGTGAGATACGCAAATGTCTCCCGTCAATACAAATTATGTCTATTTAAAAAGTCCTATGCGTTATAATGACAATCGAAACTGATTTCGATTTAACCCTAGATAACTAAACTATATTTATAGTTACATTATAACTAAACATTCGTCGAGCGGACTACCCAATAAGAAACGGCAATATTTGCAATAATATTTAATGATAACAGGAATTTGATTCATG
>DWGJ01001334.1:0-20676 GCA_018246895.1 Aspitha aspitha aspitha
AATCATGAAAATTGGTAAAGCAGATCTCGAGTTATAAGTGTTGTAACAAACCCGACTTTCTTTTATATATATAGATTATTATTTATTTATAATCTTTGTTGTTTACTGTTTGAAAACCCAAATAAATGAAAAAAAAATTGAAATCTCATGCAAAGTTATAGTTATATGGCGAATGAAATTATTATCACCACTATTAATTAAAATGAACTTCACAAATTCATAATTCTGTTAAATAGAATTAGATTCGAATTTATTGAAACCAGTTGCGGAATGGTAAGAAATGTTTCCGCAATTCTGTAACGAAGCAATTACGTACAATGCCCTCGGGTGTCGGTCTTTGCAAGTCGGCATAACCCGTCCTTGTCCCCGCGAAGCCTGCGAAAGGCTTCTTCAAATAAAAAAATGCTATCACGAGTAATATCAACTCTTAATAATATCATAATTACATAAATTCGTAATTATATATCTTAAAATATGCCCTTTTACGAATAAAAAAGTTTATTTAAATTGTGTGTGTGTGTGCATTGTTTGTACAATAATTGTATGCATAATAGTTACATAATTTGTGGTGCATTGGGGTTTCTGTCAGATTTTATGGGTTCGATTCCCAACCTAGACACGTATAAATATAGCGGAGACTCGAATAACCAAATAACTAGTAATGCATTTGGATGTTCTAAAATCCGGAAAATTGAATGTTCGCAAAAAGCAATTCTTGCACAGATATTAAATCTAGACAGATAACTTAGTTTACTCGCATACAAATAATGCTAGACATAATAATAACAAAACCGATTGGCAATCCGGCTAATCGATTTTCCGTCCTGATAATCGAGTTTCCGCTGTATATAGTTTATCAGCTGTCCGGTTCCCATAAACTCTGCCTAATTTGGAATAAGATGGCCGCGTGAGAAGTTGCTCAAGTTATTATCTACATATACTTATTGTATACAAATATTATAAAGCTGGCGAATTTGTTTGGTTGAACGCGTTAATCTCAGGAACTACTAGTTCGAATTGAAAAATTATTTTTGTGTTGAATAGTCCATTCATAGGGAAAGGCTATGTAACATCACGCTATAACTTATAGGGGAATGGAGCGGCAATGATAAATATTACAAAAACGGTAAAATATCGATTTCCACGCGAGCACTGCGGGCACAGCTAGTTATTTATAAAAAGTAAACCATTATCAACACCGATAATGAACTAAGTATTTAAGTATAGAACTTATGTAAAACTTATATGGTCGTGTAGTAACTGCGTCATACCTACGTATATTTACTTGCCAGCCCACCACATGTTTACGCTGTGCTAATTATACAGCAACTAATTATAGTCTGTTGAACTTCGAATGTTTAACCTCAATTTCCAGACCATAGAAACCCATTTAGAACCAGTAGTTTATCAACTGAAAGATTAATGTGTGTTTTCTCTGTTAATTTACGTAATTCGATTAATAAATTCAATCCCTGCCGTCGAAGATTTGCAAAATCTGTCATGCCAGTCTGTGGAAACCAGGGACGATTTTTTGTTTCGTTTTGGGAGTTTTTTTTTAATATAAATATGAGGGTCACTAAATGTATGTATGTTGTAGTTGTTTTCAAAATAGTGCATTACTAACTAATATAAATTATTATTGTGTATGACGTCTATTATATCTACGTAGCTTACAAATATTAAATATTATGTAAGAAGTTTATTAAACAATTATTTAATAAGACTATTTGAGTTTTAATCACAATCCCACAGCTGGGCATCACGCAACAATAACAACTTTTATAATACTCTACTACAAAGTCTGTGGAGACGTTGTAGTAGAGGATTACAATATGGAGTGAGATTAGTAATTTATATTTCTATTGAATAATTTATACCTTTGATCGGTCAATTGTTTGATTGAAGGTACGAATAATACGCTCAAGTGATTTATCTAATTGTTCTAATGAAAATAATTAAGGTGTTAAATTATCTGAGTAAGACTTGTCCAGCAAATACAAATTGTCTAACCCTTCTCACTTTTAGATATGACAGTGACAGTTCAAGAGTGGATCGGTAATCAAATTTCTGATGAATAATTATTTTTTTTTATAAATAAATAAACTGCCTTTTATCAAGTTTTCTCCTCAAATAACTAGAGGCAATAAATTTTTAAGACGCCATTTTTCACGAGATTAACGTTACCAAAGCAAGCCTAGTAATTACTTCCTAAAGCTAATAAATTCTACTTCAGCGCGTCTGGAATAAAGTAGACTCAGACTAAAAATAGATTTCTTTGAAATTCGAATAAAAATAGCTTTTAAATTAACGCGCCTTTCATCGGAAGTTTCAATATTTTAATTACACTTAAATTTTTCCTCCACCTCAATTCTCAAGTGGAAAACCATTTTTAGTAGCAAAAACTGATATTACATAACTAGTCGTATTCAATGCAATTACAAATTTATTGACTCAATTGTTTAAACTCTCAACCCGGAAAAACTCCACTTACTAATTAAATGGGTCTTTCTAAAAAACTTCAGAGATTTTTTTTAAGTCATTAACAGATGTTTCATGACAATGTAATTCATGACATATTTACGATATATTTTCCATCCTACCTATAGTTCAAAGCTCGACATAGGCCTAATCAACCCCACTCCCACACAGAATCCAATGGTTTCCCACAGGCTTACACTTTAGAAACACGAACCCTATTGCTACAATCCATTTAAATTAATTTAACATTAGCGGTAATATTATTCACTTTTCAGACCCTAAAATTGTGAATTATTATAAATTCTTTTGCCAACAAATTGAAACACCGGCAATTCAAGTTAGGTCTATCATAATTTATGTGGATTTTATTAATGTCGAAAATGACTATTAGGTTTTTTATTTCACCTTTTATCCAGCAAACTTCAAGAGTAATAAAATTTACACAAGACAAGACCTCCACCATCTAGAGGTGACTCAAACGGGTAAAGTTGTTTCGTCTGTTGCAATGAGGTCATCTTCAATGTAATCTAATTTGAAATTATAATAAATCCGGGGTCGAAAATTGTGCACATCGTACTAAGATTTACCTATTGTTTTTTAAGTCAACTAATCAAACATTTTTATACTAGATTTCGTTTTCTAGGGGCTATCTACTATGCTTATTATTATGTGTCGGAAGTAGGTAGATAATCCTTGTATTAGTCAATAGCAGATCCAAATAAAATCGTGTAACTTTTAACAGTTGGAGTTCACCGAGGTTATCATAAAGGGAATGCAGGTTTAAAATTTTGGGTAGCGCTATACTTTCAAATTAGTATAAAAACGTTATACTCGTGAATAAACTAGGTTGTATATTCTCTCTTTATGTAGGACGCCAATATGTCCTTGTTTGTCAAATAGGAAAAGTTCGAGAGAGGTCATCCAAGGCGTCGCGTTTCGGCTGAAGGTGAAACTAAATAGGACCCGGCAGTAATAAGTGTTTTTGTAAGCGTCATAATTGAAAGTCATTACAAAGTTTTTTTTTTTAAATAGGCCAAAATATTCTGCGAAAAATTTGTCATTATTCTTTGAAAAGTACAGGATTTCGGGAACTCAATTTTGACTTTTTGTACTCTACTTAATTATAAGAGAAGAACAATTACGAAAAAACCTGTCTTGTAATTGATCGCTTTGTCGAAATAGAAATTACAAGATTTGGATTTTAGAACCTCTTTCAATAAAATATGTAACAGTAATGATATAGACATCAATCACAGAGAGGGCTACTCCCGTTTAAATTGCTTATACAATATCAGCTGATCGAATTCCACTTATCACCAAAACACTCGGTACAAATTGACGCTCCATTATTTTTACTGAAACGGAAGTTTGGAAAAGGTCACTCGAAGTGTCTGGTGACTAAATGTACCCGAAAGTCAATTTTGTTCGTTATATGAACCGTTGAAATAAAAATAGCCCACCGTCTAGGATAAAAGTATCTTGTTATTCTTACGGTGCCCTATTATTACTATAGGTAATTGGGTAGAACAATGTGGAAAAAAATATTTGGGAATATGTGGGAAGGCGATTTTTATAAAATTGTTGTTACATTAACGAGCCTTCTAAGTTCGCGTGACAGGAAAAAGGCAGCAGTTGTGGTTACGAGTATTTTTTCCATTTTTACAATATTCCAATTACCTACGATACATTTTTACAATATTTCCATTTTTGCACAGTACCAGTAATTACCTATACGATACAATCAGAATCAGAATAAGCAGTCGCAAATTATATTTCAATAACTCAGACAGACAATTGAGAAAAACGAACTTTGAATGTGATTCTAGTTTCTGTATTTCACATATTGCCCGAGGTTGTATTCGGATCCTTTGGCATTATTGAAATGGATCGTAGTTTTCTATTAACAAGCCACTGATTTTTAGTACAATGATAATAGTTTTGTTGATAGCAATGTTAACAAAATCATGTTCGTAAAGGAAAAGGCAATTTTCTTATTCTTTAAAGACATAAAGTTTTCAACTTATTGTTAACTCTGATTGTGTATTGAATCAACCACGCTGGTCAAGTTTAAATTCTTAATTAGTAGGCGCTATAAAAAACATAAGCATTCTTGGCTGTGCAAATATCCTCACAATGCTTTCCTACTCCATTTAAACAGTATTTCCAATATAGAAGAAGTAACGTTCATATCCGCAGTCTTCATCAATCGCTCAAAGCAAAAACTCATTAATCTATTGCGAAAATCACTCGATATTCTAAAAAACAAAGACCGGTATCAAACGGAGAAACTCATTATCTGAAGAACTCCTCACAACCTTTGCCGCGATATCTTGGACAACTTCTCTTTGACGGACTTAATATTCCAGGAAGTTAAAGGCACTGCACAAAAAGCAATGGAAAATAAGGATTCAGCTTTGCAATTTGTTTCTTGCTGACTTTTTTATCTTACACGAGCTGTGCCCCGCGGTGTTACCCGCGTAAATTCCGATCCCGTAGAAATTTCGAAAGTAGCCTAAGTGTTGTCTTGTACCCACTTCTACCTTTCAAAAAAAGTCTCATTAAAATCGCATCAGCCGTTCTAGCGTGCCCGGAAGAACAGAAAAATAGACAAAATTTTTAAAAATATTTGCGCTTTGTACCCTCTTTTCCGTATACATAGGTATATGTATGTATGTATGTATGTATGTATGTATGTACCTATATGGAGCACCCCACGCTTTTTTCACAATATTATTAATATTTTTCGTTCATTAATTTTATTCTACGTACCTACTCACATATTAAGTATTAAGAATAATTTTTCTCTTTTTACATTGATATGCTAAAAAAGCGTGTTTGTTAATTTTTTTTAACTATATTTTTGAACCATGATCATTTGTAACATGGATACATATTTTATAGACAATATTTTACTATATAATTACTTCCACGAGTCTTTCTCTTCACAAGTTATATAAGAATTTATTGTAGAACGTCTCAAACTTTACCCAATCAAAAAATATATAATAACATCAGAAACATTATTGAAAGATGTAGGCGTTTGTTGATTGAATCGTTACAGTTGAGTGAACGTTGATTGATTAACTTTGATTTGTGATTTAATAAATAAAAGTTTTCTGCTCTAATTGATTACATAAAGACACTAGCGTTTGCCCACGGCATCGGTCGCTCGGAAATTAAATTTTCTAAAACCGATAATTTGCAATGTTCAGAGATTCTAAGTTCGATTCACACACACTTCAGTAAACATTGTACATACATATAGTGTGCAGGTTTTGTCTCGACGTTTTCGTTTACTGTTTTTGTTCGACCCTTTTTATATGTCCACTGCTGGACCGGCTCTCCTTTCATAGTGAGAGTGAGAGGGATTTAGGCCATAGTCGATCACGGCCGAATGCGGATGGGTAGACTTCACACACTTCAAAAAATATCATATACTTTATAACATCTCTAAAGTGTGCAGGTTTCCTCACGATGTTTTCGTTCACCGTTATAGCGAGTGATATTTAAATTTTAGTTATAAAACGCACGTAACAAATCAGAGCTGCGTGCCAGGATCGAACCCAGACCTCCCGTGTGGGAGGCTGAATTTCAAATCATTAGGCTATCACTGCTCTCTCGTTTACCGTTTTAGTGACATTACTAATTTTTTAATTCGTTAACATACATTTTTCACAGATGATATATTCGCGCGCTATCGAATCGTACTGGCCACCTACGGCCGATATTATCGCGCATCGCACTTCTTTTGTTTTCTGTATCTTCTATCTTCTTGATCGTGTTTTGTTTATCTTCAGTCTTCCGCGTACGTAGCTCGACGCCATATGCTACGCTTATTCGCAGCTGCAAAATTATTATTTTGCAGCATAAATAATATAGTGGAGTGAACAAGAATATGTCCCTTCTATAACCCACAGCCCGATATCGAATAAAGATAAAGAATAAAGAAGAATAAAGATAAGATAAACAGCATCATAAGAATTAGCGTACACATTTTTATTACCTGACTATAACTCGATTTTACCCTTAACATAGAACGGGTAAATGCTTCTCTACATACGCTATGACGCTTTATGCATTGTTGTTCGAGCAAACGTTGTTACGGCATGTCTCAACTAAGTATTCCCAAGATCCTGTTACGTCATGCTACATGAAATATCCATGAAAGGAAATTAGCTGCATCCCTAGTGGCTTCAGGCCTTTAGAGATATTAAGCTTTATTGCACGTATGGTTATTACGTCTTGCTATGAATACACAATGTACGTTTTCATGTTTAAACGATATTTATCTTCTGTATTAGTATATAAAAGTTTAATTAATCCAAAAGATTGGTAGAAATCGCTTTAAGCTAAAAGACCGCCTTTTGTATCGGCACTTGTTTCGTCTATTGTTATTTTATTTTGTGTGATGAATTGTGGTGTACAATATTATTATTATTATTATTATTATTATTACTCCCTCTATAAATGTACTTAAATGGCTACTGATTAATAAGGTTTTCAAAAGTAAAAAGTAGTGCTTGATACTAGTAATTTCAGAACAGTTCACAGATTTTACAAAAAATTTGTTTATGAACATGTCTTTTCTGTACGTTCTTGATGTTCTAAAATAATGAAATAATGATGATAAAGAATTTTTAACGATGTAGGTAGATGTGTTCGATTGAAGATCGGGTATTTTGTAAATAAAAAACAGTACAAAAATCGTCAACATTTTATTATATTGATATATCAGTATAATGTACTTACAATAAATACAGATTTACAGTACAAAGATTTAATACGACACGTCGAAGTACCCTAGGCTCATACAAAAATAAACTCTCATTCAACCTTCCCTTGTACTCTCAATTTCCAAATATTTGTCACCACAATCGATACACCGCAAAAGTTTACAAAATAAAACTTAAATCTCTTAGTGAGCATACATATGTATTTAACATATGAGTAGCTTGGCCAATCCTTCATACCAAACGTTTCGAAACAGTAAAATAGTTTGTTTATACAAAAAAAATTATAATCAACCTTATCATCTACAATAGCAACATTGATATCAATTTATGCAACAATACAAATATTTGTTGTTGCATAGTCTGTGGACAGGGGTATCCAATGATAATATCAGACTGCCTGTTTGATTTTAATTATAACATGTTATGAAAACTGCAAAAAAGTTTTTTTAATTCTAGATAATATGTGAATCTTTAAAGCATAGCCTTACAATTGACAAAAATGATATTTTTTAAATTATCGTTATATCGATAAAAGCAAGATTTTATAGTCATATTTTAAAACACCAATATTTTCTAATCGGTTGGTATGAAATACTTCCAATACGATTTTTTTTATTTTTCAACACATTACGACAATACTAAATAGAAAACATCATAGTAATATATCTTTCATATAACTATCATTAACATACAATAAGCTTATACAACTATAGAGTAGTTACAAAGTAGAATGATTATGTAATTTAATATAAAATACTTTAGTACAAATGTTTGATTGACGACAGTACATTATTTTTAAAGCAATATAAAAGAATAAAAATGTTTACAAAAATACAGGTAGGTTTTTTTAATTACAGCGAGAGAATGATACGTAAGCACTATTATGTGGGTAATTGATAAATGGAACGGAATATACCGCTATGCAGACGATTGCTTCAATTTATTTTTATTTTTATTTTTACCTAAGGTATAATGTAAGGTAAGTGTAACATAAGGTAAGTATATGATAAGGTAAGTATAAAAAGATAACTACATATAACATAAGGTTAAATCAAAGTACATACAACAATAGTCAAATTAGGTATGAAACAACTACTATGACCAAAAAGATAGGAATCAAAAATTTGTATTTCATTTTTATAGGTAACGTGAGGTTTGATTTTTTTGTTTTTGTATCTTGATTATTATATTATTGTACGTGCAGTCAGCAAAGTGGTGGTTACGCTATCGAATACCAGGAAGGGAGTAAGCTTTAGAGTACCGTAAGTCACGTAATACGTATTTTCTACTCTCCCTTATATACTCGTAACATAACGTACATTCAAGGAAATCAATAGGTACTTTAAAAATACGATATATAATTGTGTGCTCTCTTTATACAGAAATGGTTGTTTTAATTAGCTCTTAAGCTAGAATATTTAAACGTCGATTTCTAGAGAGTCAGCTCTTTTATAAATTCCCTACTACGTATGAAAATAATACAATTAAGAATAGCTAACACAAAGTTTTCCTTCTCAACGAAACAAATTTAGGGCAATTTTCAAATTGTATCAATTTGTCTTGAAAAGTTTCTAATTTTATTAAAAAACTCTTAACAAGTTAACGATATAATTGATAACAAGTTATTCTGAGAATTTGGAGTACATTTCGAACTAGATGTAATTAGTGAAGTTACTTATCACGTAGAGGTGTGTTTATGTGGGGGCGGCCATGTGGTACGTTTATTACATACGATGTAAATTCTGATTGAGGGTAATTCATACAACATATTATTTTCTTAGGACGATTGTTTACAGCTATGCTAGGACTTTATTTTTTCAGATACATTTTGTTTTTCAACTTATTTGACGTTTTATATGAAAAATACTTTTTTCTTGCAAACGATATTCATGCCAGGGAGTTGTTTATAATAAAAAAAAATATTAACAGAGTCGTATAGCTTCGAATTGGTCTTCATTACTAAGAAGCAATATTCCAATTTCTTACTGACTGAGATAAAGTACTCGAAATATACAAAATGTAACATAAATAACTTAATACAATACTTTTATGCATGACTAAAGTTTGTTTCAATCTCTTTGTGTCTAAGATTAATTGAAGTACGAAATGAAATGATAAATAGTTCGAGTACAAGTCTGTAATGAAATTTAATCTGTTCTTAGGGTGTACGTATATGGCGGGTAATGAATTATTATTTCATAATTTTTTTACATACGAAAATATATTTCATTTTTCTTTACAATCAAAATGCGTAATTTCATTTGATTATTGGAAAACCCTACAGTACTATAATATGAGATTCTCCGCTTCTTACAAATAAAAATCTGTATACCTAATATAAATTTATTATTATTGTTTAGTATATATGTACATATGTGAAATACAATGACTGCTTTCTCGATCTATCTTTTTGATACGAATTACAAAAGATTCAATGTTATCAAAGATCTATAAAAAAATAATTACTCAACTATGTCGCGATCAAAGCTAAATTATTATAATAAATTAAATTAATATTCATTGAAAACAGTCAGAAAACTTAAAAATTTTGATCACTTAATCAGTGTATTTAAATAAATTGATAAAGATTGCAATATAAATATTTATTTCCTAATTACTTTTTGTTTTGAGTATTTCAGATATAATAATATTTAATACATATATAAATATTTAAATTTTAACACGATTTAAAGCTTCGATTTCATCTTAAAAAGACTGTAACGTATTTATTAAAGAAATACTATGACTTTTATACTGAAAAATAAAACATATCTTTCTTATAATTTCTTTCCATTACAAAAACCCATCTACTTATTGTCCGACTCTATATTGAATGTTTTAAACACTCTCCTCAATATTTAAAACAGCATGTTGCGCTTCGATAAATGTAACCTTTCATGTAAAAATAAACATATATACATATTATATTGAAGTTAGCGATACTTGATATGGTATTCCATTGATACAAGATTAGAAGTATAATAATCGTAAACATTGTTATACTATCTATGTGATAACAACTTTACAACATTTAACTTACAAAGTAGATAAATTTATAGGTACATGATACGACAAAGTCTTCGATTTGAAATGTGCGTTTTCGCGTAGATTTAAAATTTTACATATGCTATGAAATTTGTAACCAACGAATTTTCTTCAACGGGTTCACGAAAAGAATAGATTAACATTTGCAGTTACAGGAAGTAATGAGTGACGATTATTTTAATAAATCTCAAAGTGTTGAACACCAACGTAACATTTTACAACATCACCATAATTTACTTCTAACACTACGTTAAAATATACGATTGGTTATGTTGTAATTTTAATTAATCCATGAAATGATTGTAACTTCAAGCATAAATTCATTTTTTCTACTTCAACAGAGACAGCTAAGTATAATTTCTATGTATTCTCTATATTTTCCTCTACAGTCCAATATCACTTAACATTCTGTGTATCAGTAAAACATCGCTACTGTAAATGGACATACAACCGTAAAATCATCTAATCACATTTACTTAGATATTTATACTGTTTGGCATCGCGAGAGAACGAGACAGATGTCTCGATATTTCCATCCTGCTCCAAAAAAATTCGTCCATCTGATGTTGACTCCTTTGATTCTCTTTCCCTTGTCTCTTCATCTGCAAAAAAATCTTTGTATAGGCGTTTAAGAGTATTTAAGAATCGACGAAATAATGTGAGACAAATATTTTATTCGAAAATTAATAGTACTTTTGTCTACGAATTTATTAATCAGTTTTGGATGTGTTGTCATAACTGGCCAGTGTTTACGACCATTTATATTTTGACACATAAGAAGTCTATTAACAGAATTAGGTGAACACTACTAACAAATTTTTATGTACCCGGATGGAGTGACTATCAAATTTTTCCAACTTATGCTTACATTTGCCGAGTAACGAGTTTCACATCCAAAATCAGTGCTTAAGATCCGATTTAAAATTCTAGGGTTACACAAAGTTGTGTCTCAAATCTTTTTCAAAGTCTGCCATTATATTACAGGGTAACAGGATTATTGTTAAGCCAATCTTACCTGACACTTATGCAGCTTAACCCGACGTTCTCCTGTTTGGCAGGTGTGGACACGTTGGCCGGTAGGCTCTTGTTGAGAGGGTACCACTGTGCGACCGGCTTGCGACGATTATCCAGCATCTCCAGCCAATGGTCGCGTCCGATGCCGATTAGGGATGACCCTATCGCGGTGCAGCCAATAAGCTCGTTTTGACCAATCCTGGTGAAGAAGCAGTCATCTTTATAGTTAACAACATCACGTAGCCCTTTTAATCTGTAATCTCCATGTTTGTTATGAAGTAACCTTGAAAATAAATCATGAAATTGAAATAAGTTATATCGACGTCGTTCCGATATCGTTACTAAATGCTTTTATAATATTACAAACAATGGTTACTCTGACTATTTCTAACGCTTTCGCGGGTGACAGGCAATTTTGATTGAGTCTAATAGGTAAATAATTTGAACCCTAAGGAACGAAATAAGCAATTCTTTCCAGCATCTGAAATATACACAATTCTCATTAAAAAATGGGATTTCAATATAAAGTCTTGTAGAAATTAAAAATGTAGTTTACTACAACAATTGCAATCACAAAACAATCAAGTGTCCTATATTTTCAAATTGCGATCATAAACACGCAACAACAAAGTAATAGATATCTACATTACGAATGTGTCAACTCTCGACATTATCTATTGTAAGTTTCGAATAACAAATTAATTACTCCTTCGAACATCTAGACTAAACTAATTAATTTGGGGATCATGTGGCGACTGAGTGCTTACTTGTAATACGATAATTTTACTATCTACATGTTTGTCCTCTACAACTAGATTAGTTTCATCACCTCCCAAAGTTTAATTGATTGTAATAAACAATTAATAAGAAATTAAGATGATGCAATTATTTTGATTGACTACCACAATTGATTTCTATCTTAACTTGGGAAGAAAGAGAACGGATATGAACAAGAAGGCTAATCGTTATTTCGAAACTCACGTACATTATGCTTTATCTCGATGTAATAAACGGAAAGTTAAACTTTAATTGGCCTAACTTAGAAGGCAAGTTGTGGAATTAAGAGCACTCCAGGAAGATTTTTATTATTTTTTCTAAAGAAAAATCTGTTAAGCCTTACTTTATTAAGAATTCGTTATTACGTGCAATCTCATACGCACGAATCATATCAGTACAAAACTCTTTAAAGTAACCTTTACAGCATAAAAACATGTGACGTAAAGCAGCTCACATGTCGTAATCGATGACCTTCACCAATAGCGTGACGTCATACACATTCTCCTCCGGGAGGTCGAAAACCAAAGCCTCGTTGTAGACGGGACTGAGCGTGTTCTTCTTCACGGTTGTCTTCTTCTTCTTGATTCTCTTGCCTTGGCAGATGAGACAGATTTTCACGTACGGATCTAAGCAAAAGAGATGTGGTTGCATTGAAATGGAATAAATTACTAGTCGCCTATATTTAGGAGCCCAAATCGTGCTAGCAATATCAAGCGGGGGTAATGGCTGCGAATCCAACCCAGCAAAATGTTTGTCATAAACACAAGTATTCGTTTTGCTTTTGAGTGTAAAGTTAAAAAGTGTTAAAATTATAAAGTAATCATCGATATATTTAACCCCCTACTCGATTGATGACTTATTTGTCAAATTACTTACACATAAATGCTTAGCGTTCAGGTCATCGATCCCTGGTTCCGCTTTCTGAGCGGCTAATCTTAATAATTAAATCAGAATATTTTTATGCTGCCCTTGTATTCTGGAATGCGGGGTAGGGTGTTTATCATTAATGAAACAAAGGGAAAAGCTAATTAGGTCCGCTAATTACAATATCTACAGTAAAAGCTTGTAGTCGTATAACTTTTGAAATTATTATTTAAATGAATAAGATGAGAACAGAACCTCTGTTACTAACGGCAGTAGAAAATGTTTGATCCCAATATGTAGGTATAGAACTTTTATCGCGGCTTCATTACCTGAGCGGCGGTCTAATGTCTTCATTACCGTGCAGCCAGCCTGTTACTAGGAAACTTCCGCCGGACAATAACCTGGGATTAATGGGTCAGCCATTTGACGCAATTGCCATTATATCGGACGCGCCATGTGTTTACAGTTGAATTCGCGATCGGACGACGCCACAAATAATGGAAAAGATAACTAATGTGATAATTAATAAAATGTAAAAAACAAGTAATGTAAGTCTACTTTGTTTCTCATTGTTAATATAATCTTAAGTTAAAGCTAGTGTTCAGTTCTAATTTTAAGTGTTTAAAAAGTATTTTATATTTTTTGTTTTTTGTTACGTCATTGTATATGTCAAATAAAAGAGTGAACCAACAGCTATTATTTTACTTGAATGAATATATTTCAAATCAGTTAAATCAATAATAGTAATCCTAAACAGCTAGTGTTTAGGTAAACCGAAATCATACGTTTCGGAGATATTTTAGTTTCTGACTGAGACTAATTCGCAAAATAAATTTAATAGCAATTACCGCAAATCCGTGTTTTAAGGCCGACGGAACGCTTGATAAATCGTCTGTATTGTCAGAATTATTTCATAATAAGCAAGATTTAAACCGCCGCCATTATTGCCGAGTTCGAATACAATCTCATTTTACAAAGCACTTTAACACTGGGGCGAGCATTCGACAATCATAATTAAATCAAGCGATAATTTAGCAACGTTTAAATTAAGATAAAGTCCGTTTCACAAAACTATTAGTCCGTGCTTTGATTAAACATTGGATACAACACAATTTTGAACCGATTAATCCAATTATATTCAGTCTACTTAACATGACAATTTAGGTACCGCTTAGCCAGCCCGAATAGAACATTAATTATTATTAAAGTATAAATAATCAATAAGTTTTTAATACTATATTATACTAACCAGATGATCCATTTATATCCATGGCCTTCAGGTTCCGAGCCTTGATAACGGTGACTGTCAGACGCCCAGCAGTGGGCAGATAGCAAAGTGACAGCATTAGCTCACCAAGATCCTTCTTCTCCTGTGAACAAATAGATATTTTAACAATTGACAGTTATCGCTTAGATACTGCATTTACTTGCTCCGTAGTTTTCTTTCAAATTGCTTGTCCCTTAAAAAAAGTGATTACTAGGCATAAAAATGAAATACAATCAATTTTCGAAAACACATTCAAATACAATAAAAAATTAATATTGTTTACATAACCATCAACTGTTTTTATTAATAAATTAGTATATTCATTTTATGACAATCTAACTATGAGAATATACTAATATGGGATCAAACTGAAAAACAATTTTCTTCCCACAAGATAAATTATTAAGACGAAATCTGCCTTATCGAATTTTGAAAAATCACAATACATAAACTGAAAGAACCCATGGTAAAGCATTGCATTATGAACATGCTAAGAAATAGCCAACAGTTGCCAGTCTTGAGTGATATTGGTAGCGGCGTTTGATTAATGACTACCAGGGTTAGCATGCCGGGTTATATAAGCAGATCGTGTCGGAGGAATTTCATTTAGGTGATGTGCATTAATATTACTTTTAATATGAATCTTTCAACGGTTTCTATTGTTGACATCACATTCCTACTTAATATTATCGTAAAAAAGCGCCAATACTAAAACGACTACTTGCGTAGTCGGGTGAAAGAAATTATATAACATTTTATATCACAAAACAGATCCACAATTATCCCGATTTTGGCGCGATACTGAATACTCCATGAAGTCAAATAAAAACCTGTATCTTCTGTTCTAATAAACAATTCAATGGAATTCTAAAAGTTTTGTAATAAAGTCTCGAAATCGCAATAAGATTTGAGAGACTTAAATGTTGTGAACTTTATATTACGTTAACGCACCCTGTATATGTACCTACGTATGCACCTACAGGGCAATAATATTTAGACAGTGATCAGTTAATAAGTTATATTAGTATTAAGGTGCAAAGCATGTATTCTTAAGTTAATATTTACGAAGTATTACTGTTAAATTAAGTTATTGTAAATATAAATTCCATTATTCAGAGAAAATCAAATCAGTTACCACTTTGACTGAGGGTTGTAAATTAATCATAGTTTGACGTTACCCGCAGATGTTCATTCATCGTTTATTGCACTTAATGGAATGAGTTTTATAAATTAAAGTAATAAAAACACAACTAAATTGGAATTAAAACATTAACATGATTGTATTGTATGGCTACGTGTATTGATGTAATATAACATCAAAACAGAAAATGTATTCGTACTCTGAAAATAAGAACTAGTCCCGGATGAAATTTTACCCGATAACCTCTAACTCAGATGTCAAGTTTATTGACTAATGAACCAAGGTCTAGATATTAAATTCGATTTTTTATTTGATTTTTGGAAATGTTTGACGATGGCAGTGATCAGGACACCAATTCCTCCCAGTTTGTATCAGCGTCGCGTATTAAAGGTCGCGTAACGCCAGGACAGACAAATGTATAATAAAACAACTTTTCACACCTAACCAATGATGCGTTAGTGCGTCGAGCATATTCCATATTTGTCCCGTCAGACGCATGTTCCGTCAGATGTGGGCCGACCCTTAAGTCCAACAAACTAGTAGAAAGGAACGCTCGTAAGACTTGGCTGCACCAATATCCTCTGTCGTTACCGTTTTTTTTATTGTACAATAGGCTTGCGTTTGACTGCGAGAAAAAACAAACAAAAAAAGTCTTTTTTCAAACAACTGGAAAAACGAAGAACTTGGTTTCACTTGCATCATCCGCTGGGATTCGATTACCTCTTTTTCCTGCCCATTCATTGTCATATCGAGAAAATTTCTTATTCTAGGCACAGAGATGGAATAGCAATTTAGATTTCAATCTCCTACAGAAATGTGAGTTCAAATCCTGGCACGTGCCTCTCCTAAATACATGTAAAAGCCTAACTTGGAATCGGAAAGCCGTGTGTGGATTTGTCCTAGTTATTATTAGTATTGCACACCATTTTTCAGTTGTTTGGTTACTGTTTCATAGGTTCTGTCTAGTTTGGAATCAAATGGCCTTGTTTGGAGATGTCCCAAGATATTATTTTAATGTATGATGTATGTGGTATTCCCTCAGTCCTCGGTTTAAGCAACTTAGAAGTAAAGTAAGGCACGTAGAACGAAAGTAGGTCAAAAAGGGATAGATGCATGTGTAGGAATAGTTCAACAAATGAAGATACCCTTAACGGTAATAAGCGAAGACCGAAACATGTTTGTATACAATTAGTTCTAGATAGTATCAGTCCTCTTCGAAATAAGGGGCGCGTGCTACTTCTAAAGAGCAAGGTACCGTCTCTACGATCCATCTGATAAACAATACCTTACCATCATGATATGATTTTTGTAGAACTTTCATTTTTACTTCTTGTTAAGGATTAGTACGTATGCGTTATTTAATCTCTTATATATAAAAAAGTCCCGTGTCACGATGTTCGTTTGCGAAAATCTCCGAATCCACTGAACCGATTTCAATTAAATTTTGTACATATCTATTGTTTGATCCAATTTAAAAGATAGGATAGTTTTTATAAAATAAATAGATAATAAATGCCAATTTTTACTTAAAATCAATTTCTGAACGAACGATATTTGTCATATATGATTGGACATAATGTAACCACGGCAACGCGTGGTCAAGTCCACTAGTTTCATATATATTTCTATCACATATAGATATTTACATACACACTAGTTACGAGCAAAATATTTTGTAAGCTTTCATCTACATATAACTCGCACTAATAACTCGCGAAATTAAAAAACGGCATGCTTTTAACTACATAGCTTCTGTAGCGTTATTATAACTATTTCTTACCTGTGATCTAATTAGCGTAGCGACCTAAATAATTCCCAAACGATATTTCATCCCATACTTCACTCTTGTAAGGGTTGATTAAAAAGTTAATTAAAAGAAACCCGTCTCATAAGAATGTCAAAATAAAAAAATCAAAATTCTAACTAATGTAACTGAACAAATTATACATCAGACTTTATATATTCGAGAAATGAAATACGTCATAGTTTATGTAACAGTAAATAGATACACCCTTTTGGATACTACCAGGCACCAAACAAAAGCGTAAATTTGAAAGTGAGTTACGAGGTGTACTTAAAAAGGACACAATAAAGTGGTGAGACACTTTACAAACAATCACTTTTTACTTATCTGTGGTCACGGTAAAGAAAAACCGATGAGACTGAAGACAAATAGAAATTGGACAAACACTCGTGTTGGATATAAATCATTGTCTAACGGGGATCGAGTAACAAATCACTGCGAGTAGTGGGCGATGGTTCCATGGCGGGGAGGTGTCATCATTCGAACGCCATTTCATCATGATACACTAAGGCCCGATCCACACTATAATGCCGATCACAGTTCGTCGGCCAAAGAATACTTTAGCAGCCCGAGATCGGACCGAGGACGAACTGTGATCGGCACTATAGTGTGGATCGGGCCTTAACGGTCAGGACAGAATAGTGGCAGCATCCTAACAATACTTCTCAAATATGTGTGAGCAATAATAAATAACTGAGACAATTCTCCTTTGCTATTCTCTTCAAATAAAAAAAATCTAATTCCTAATTCTTAATTCGATTTTTAAATGTATTTGTTATGGTAACGGGACAGCTGCCACATGCACACACTATATAATACCTATTTATGTACGTTTTTATTGATACTGAACGTAGAACAAATAAATGTGGTGATCACATAAATGTTTATCCTAAGTTGAAATCGAACTCTTAGACTGCCTGCTTAGCAGTTAAGGTCTCTAACCACTAGACTAAGAGCCAAGTCGAATATAATGTAGTAAAAGCCCAGTCGAATATAGTTAATTGAATTTATGAACGCATCGGTATAATATAATTGTCAATTTCTTCTCACCTGCGGCGCAGCAAGGATGTTCATGGTGTACTCGATCTCTTGTTGCAGATCAGCTGACTCCAGGAGACCCTTGAGCACCACGTGGCCGATCAGGTCATGACGGCTAAATCGATCGAAGTCGTAAACGGAAAATTGCAGGTACCGCTGCCGCAACTCTTCGTAAGGCACGCTACAAAATGAAATACAATTTACCGATAAAAATTTTACTATAGAGAGTAGAAATAGGGTAAAAAATACAGAGCTCTAAATATATATTGAAAATAAATATTAGTACTAAAATAGAAATTTCGAAGCGTAGAAAACGAATACAGCTTTTCAGAACTTGCTCATTGTAGATTTTTGTATAGCCAAAATTTCAATTTATCAACATCAATCATGTAGGTTCAATTGTATGTCAAATGTTGTAACTTACACCGACCCTTTTTAGGGTTCATGAATAAATCGAAAGGTGAAAATCCTTTAACAACTCACCCTTGATGGGGACAACAAATGTTAAACTAATTTAAATGGATCGGTCATCGAAAAAGGTTCAGGCTTCACGACAAATCTTCATTTAATCGCAGTAGATTGGTGATATTTTTCAATAACTCAATCTAATTTAATGAATCAATTGTTTAATGTACCTATTTAACAACTAAAATAAAAAACTATGTATATTTCCGAAAGAGAAAATACTTGTTTAGCTTATATATTTTGGTGAAAGTAATGTTAGAATAAATACACAGACCTTCTAAAAGGTTTCCTCATTATAGTTTTCAAAACAAGTTGATCAGCTTAGAGTATAATATGTGGAAGCAAGAAAATCGTTTTCTTCAAACGATTACTTGTTTAAGGGTGGATCGCGGTTTGATTTTAATAAGCGTTCTCAAGGACAAGTCAAACATATTATGCACTGATAAGTATACCGTGCCTCATTTTCATGAATAAAACTGATAATAACCATATTCTAATAAAAGCAATAAATTCTATTTCAATCCAATAATATCTTACTCTGACTGTTAAATGGAATGCGATGGGAAACTTTTTATCTCGAGTTTTTTACGATCAAGATATCCTCTTTGCGCCATTGGCAAATGTCTGACACTTTATCGAAAATAATGGGAGTCTCAAGTTGAAATTCTCTAATAGGTACCTTAATTTCTTTATATTTCCCATAATACAGAAATAAATCTCGAATTCATATGTACTATGTTTTCACTGATTTACTACTTATATATTGTTCACAAAGTAAGAACAAAGTAATCAGAAACTATTCATAATACAAAATTTATCATTCGCTCTGTTCAAATACGTTCCCATAACTACTTAACCTAAAAATATCCTTTTAAGCCTTGAAGTAATATACCATAGAGAATGTAACACATTGACATTAAGTAACCAAAATGAAATATGCACTTTTTCCCGAAGTATTTGTAGAAGGCAATGAACTACATTGCTTCACTATTGGACATTTTCACGTATCCGCTGTCGAAGTTAAATACCACTGGTCCCTGGTCTCTTATTACACTAAAAATTACTCTACCTGAACAAAAAGGTCTCGTTGAACACGGGGTTGAGATTCTTGCGGTGCACCTTCGTTTGGAACTTCTTCTTGCGGTCGGGTAACAGGAACACCTTGATATACGGGTCGCTACTACCAGACACATCCTTAACGGGCAGATCGCGCGCTTCGAATATCTAAAGAAGAATAGAATTAGGTTAATTAAGAAAGAAAGAAAATCTTTATTCCATCCCATACGTAAAAAATAGAAAACACATAGGTATAATAATAATAAAGGAACCAAAAAAAAACAAATAACAAAAAATATTATATATAACAAGGCAAAGGATGGAAAGGGGGTGCACTCAGCCGTTCCCGTGGAAAACCACTGGCGCTGAATTAGCGTTATCTAATAACTAATAACTGGGGACAATTCCACACATGGCTATCCGATTCCAAATTAGGCAATTTAATGCCTGTGTTATGATAACCGGACAGCCGATAAACATACATATTTATGCATATACATACAATATAGTACTTATTTATTTACTTATTTTTATTACGCCCAGGCACAGAACAAACAAATGTGCTCATCACATAAATGTTTGTTCTGGGTGGGAATCGAACCCACGACTTCTGGTTTCGCGGTCATGATCTCTAACCACGAGGCCAGTCGTTATCTAGCGGTAACTGGGGAACCAGAACTGTAAATTCCCGTAGAAGAATGCTGGTAGAAGGTGTGGCCGAAAAACAGTACTACACCGGATCAATGACCGGCCAAGTGCGAGTCGGAATCGCGCACGAAGGGTTCCGTACTACCATCTATAATCACGTTTATAAAGTAAATATTCTGTGAAAATTTGAAGCGTCTACCTGTTACCGTTTTTAATATTGAGCAAAAAACACATTTATTGTATGGGGACCCACCTTAATATACATATAAATAAATAAATAACTGGGGACAATTCCACACACGGCTGTCTGATCCCAAATTAGGCAATTTATTGCCTGTGTTATGGT
>DWGJ01001335.1:0-20674 GCA_018246895.1 Aspitha aspitha aspitha
CTCATGCGGTAACTACTGTTACTGTACTATTACTGTACTGTTACTGTACTGTTACTGTACTATTACTGTACTATTACTGGTACTGTACTCATACGATACTAGCCGTGCTCGCGGCTCCGCCCGCGTAGAAATCATGTGTCATAAAATTCTTCCCGCGTTAACACCTACCCCACGGGAATCCTAGGATAGTAATGACGAACTTCCTTCCCCTATTTCACCCCCCATGTAAGTCGAATTTCAAAAATGCTAGTTTTCTTGTGTTATCCGCATATGTGTGTTCATTTTCTTACAAAATGACCGCTGGTATAAAACAATATTTTTTCTCTTAACGATATCTAAATAATAGGTTTGGATAACATTTACCCGAACAGATTACTGTTATTTAACGATCATTAAACATTCTATCCATAATAACACCACATCGGTCTATTTAAATTGTCTATTTTTTCATCACGGTTTATTGTTCGTTTTCTTATTACAATACACTAAAATGTAAGTATTTTTTAAACGTCATTAGAGAAATACAAATAACTGCCTATAATTTTAAAGTAACAGAAACATTTAATAATAAAATTGTGTGCTGCAGAGTTATCCTATTTAATCCCGTAATTCGCCGGATAACGAACTATATCCGCGGTTACATCCGTTGTTATATTTATGACGGGACGACTTCTATTCAACTTATTGTATTCTATATTCTAATGATAATATTATTAACATTGTTCTATATTATACAGTAGCATTTAAATACCAATGCTAGAACCCGACGTCGGGGAAATAAGATACTATATATATGCATATTTGTGTTCGATGCAAAGGTTTTAAATTCGAGATAAGCGGTAGTGTTTTGAGTTGAATCGACTGAAGACACTTCAATCGATTGTTTTGTATGGTTGAAACAGCCCCTATTACTACACAAGTTAGTGTTGATTCCAACATTCTATAAACAAAATAATATGTATAACTAAAAGAGCTTAAGCTAATCAATTAATTTGTTGTACTTTTAGCATTTATTTTGTGTTCGTTACCAAAAAAACAGTTCAGATAACAAACATTATTGATCTCAAGAAATTTTTGAATATTTTTTGACAATTTCCTTTTTCTAACTTACTAGATATTTTGCTGGCTGTCATTGAACTTAGAAGAAATGTCACGGACGCTCCGGTACGGAAATAGTTAGGAGTTTGTTACATGTAACTAATAATGTGATTTATATCCAACACATTGACAAACTCAGTAGACACGATACCTTTATATCCGCCACTTAACCAAATGGATAATATCTAATTACAATTGACTGATGTTTTATGTTGTAGAACTTATTTGATTTTTCTCACAATACTAAAAAGATTTGGTTATAAATAAACTTATTTCTAAACTTTAAAAACTAACAGCTAATGCCGACGAAAACAATGAATATATTGAAAGATATTTTATTTAAACGTCGAATAATGTACGCATATACATTTTTGAATACTTCATATTTAAATAGTGATTAGTTTTGTTTATTTAATTACCAAAAATATATGAAATTCGTCGATCATAATGTATGTAGCTTTATTCGTAAAATTGGATTTCCCAGTCTATTTATTCTAAAGCTGCTTTCGTTGCCTTTTATTTTTTATTAATATACGCGATGTGGTGTGCAGATCCGCGAGGAAGGCGCCGCGTCGGGCGAGGAGGGCGCGCAGTTCGCGAGCGGCGGCTGCGCGGTGGCGGCCGCGTCGCACCGCTGCCTAGGTTTGTGTCTGTCGGTGTTGTTACTGGCCATCTCTAGCTGTAGCTGTACACTAACGGCCCGCTCGCCGCGCCGCCGCAGCGCCCGACCGCCGCGCGCGCCCTGCTTGCTACTCACACGGCCGCTCAACTTACACTGAATATTGTGATTTTAGTTCAATTGTACCGGAAGCCGCAGGGAGAGCACGATTTGTATGTAATGTGTCATTAACTATAATAATAATTATTTGTGCTGCTTAAGATCAAAACGGTTACTTTTATAAGTATACAATTGAAGGTTGGCGCCGAGTCTATTTTGTGTTACAGTGTAGACGGATTTATAAATTTCTAATCGGCATCGATCACTTAAACTAGGGACCCCTGCGTGACATCTATAAAAAATCTTTCTGTTTTTCTTTTTCAAGTCAAGTCACTGCGTGGCCGCCATGTTGTTTTTCACGATGATACATGTATACTGTGCTCTCCTGATGTATTCATTCGTATGGGTTATATTTTCCACTTACTCGTACAGGTAAAGTTGCAAAAGTACCGAAGGTCTTTGTTTTTACCATTCGTTCACAAGTGCGGTTTTGGTCTTCTGTTGTTTTGTTACTTTATCGGGTGCTATTCGTTTACTTAATCCTCTACCACTGACATTTACGCAGGTCAAATGAAACACTTCTTTATCTGTGCGCAATACAGATTAGATATAAGTACAATACAATCTATATTGAATCATGAATTGTATTATTGTTTAATTGTCCGCTGTTGTTTCAATAGTATTAGTCAACACGATTGTTTAATTATGTTTTATCTAAATATATAAACATATATCACCTCACGCTATATATCAACTATTTCATGTAAATCTTGTACTTAAACTCTGTTATTTTTTTAATACCGGAACAACCTTAGTGTTCAAAAAAATTAATTGAAACCAAAATAAATTAATTTTGTATATAAATATGTAATTGCTTGTTCAGAAAGTACCACAAAATTACTTCAAGCGATGTACTTAAAAGTGGTGTAACAATCAACAATGAACAGTGACGTAGACACATGAGAAAATGTATGAATTCATGTATTGCTTTTCGTAAGTTACAGCGGGTCGAGAATGGAATATTTAAATACTTCGTGTATCAAGTTAAAACTGTGTTAGTGATATATTGCGACATAGTTATGATAAAGTTCATGTATGTACATTGTATTCATAAAATATATAATGTCCAGTATTGTCTAGGTATTTTGTAATATCACCCGTAGAATTGGAAAAGTTAAGAGCTAAACATCAAGTGCAATTACATTAATAAATAATTATCTATTGCAAGTCGATGACGTCCATTTTGATCGGTAATTGCGTCGTGAGAAGAATAGTAAATGTATGAGAGTGGACATTATAGTAATACGCGAGAGCTTTGTCATAGAAAATTGAATGAACTATACTTCTAAGTAGATAGTCCTACAGTACTTAAAAACTTATATTCGATGGCGTGGATGTTTTATGCAATCATTACCCCCCTGTGTTCCATAGGTTTTTACTGTATTTACAGTTTATCATATTTAATGCTATTATTATAATTTTCTGATCATCGATATTAAATTGTATGTTCCAATAAGCGCTAATAAAAATCAGCAATACTTATTTGTACTAAAAACTTTCAGTTCGATAAACATAATAAAGAGGAGCATTTGTCGAGTATTATCACTACATCTCTTTTATGCCAAATAGAGGGAAACAGGGCGCAACAAAATAAACCGTCGTGACTACGCGAAGTACACTCGTAATAAATTACACTCAGCGAGTTGCAAGCTCGCCGAAGCCTTTCGGCAACGCGTGACGTCACAACGGTCGCATTTTTTTTGTGTGAAGGATACTTACTTCACATAGCATGAGTGTATTTGTAGTCAAAGTTTTTGTTCTATCCTATATATTCTACCATATAACTTCACCTCTTCATTTAAATTTTTTTCTGTTAATAATTTATACGTAATTAAAATAATTTGCTACTTGAACTTTACTGCATAAAACAACCATGTCACTGTTGTTGCAGCTTATTGTTAATTAATCTATTTTTATTTGTTGATTCTTAACCTATATAATTAAGTTTCAATCTCATTTTCAATAACCAACAAGGTACCTACAATAGAAAAATTTTAATCTGTTATGTTTGATAGGCACTATTTTGTTTTAACTAAATAATAAAATAGTCTCCAACACGATGCCAAATGTTAGCGCATTTATCGTAATATTCGTGTGGTTTCCTAATATATTATTTATTTATAAAATATGTTCTTAGATAGTAACATTATTTAGCGTTAAAGTTTATTAGTGAGTAAAACGTTTTGGCGTTATTTTCATGTAATTAGAAATCGCTGTTATTTTTAAAATATGCCATTTTGACCATTGTAAAAATCATACAACCAATTTACTATTAGGTGAAAATGCGCCACAACGTTTTCATTTTAATCGATGTATTCAATACAGACATACATATCTGTTACAATAAGCTGGATGGATACATGATAAATGATAGCCCCCTACTCACTTAGTGTATTAATGCGGTATTACTATGTGACAGTGTTCACGAGATATCTGCTCGAAAATTATATTTTCCGTACCGTGCGCACTGGTAACACTTCTCGAAAAATAGTTTTATATTTTTCATGTTTTACAACTATTACTACCGCATAACATAAATTTAGTCTGCCTAATATTAAGTAAATCCGTTGAATTTTATAATTGTGATTGCCAATTTCCAAAATGTTTTATGTTTTTTAAACCTGTGACGTTATCCTTAATGTAATATTTAGATTTTGTGATAAAGAATTTCGTGGAAATTAATTTTATACTTCGAGATAGCTATGAAACGTGAAACTAGAATAAGAATAAGGAAACACTCTGAAGGATATTGGAAAATGCCTTAGAATACAACAAAAAAAGTTTATCTGTCGCATAAGGATACCGCTGTAGATAATAAAACATAATACCGTAGTTACATGTGAATAAAAGCATAATAATTTATAAATAAAACATAATTGCATATTGTGGTTGTGATCATAGCGGTGATTACTAATCCATATAATATAATAAGTATATGAAATATGAATGTATATATATTAAGTAGGTATATAAATATATATATCGGTAAAAAGATTTGGAGACTTGTACAAATTGCTCACAAACGTGTAAATTTTAAAACGACTGAACAATCACGATTTCTCATCGACTGGTAGTTAAAACTTGTTTTATTAGTAGTTTTAGACAAGTTGGTGTTGAATGTTGTCTAAACACTAACTGTGTGTAGTCTCCTTAAATACATATGTCACGATAACGCAGAGATTCAGCACTTGTAGCTATGTCTCGACGATGGACGCATTGTCACTCGATGTTCTGACCGGATTTGAGGGAAAAATAATACTATTCGTTCGTGAAAACCATTACTTTCAGCTAATCGTTGTCCGGTATCGTACAAATCGGCTTGTTTCGATCTGTTTGGAACACCGGTGAAAACGCTGTCCATGAAATTGTTCAAATGCTCATTTTTATAACGGTTTTGCAGCGTAGGGAATGTGTAATTGTTCAACAATCGGCGTTAAGTAGCGAATCCAATGAATTGTATTTATTACTGTAAATGTTGAAAAATAATTTGTATATAATGAAACTATTGTGAATGGAATGTAATAATAAAAAAGACTTTTATTACAAAATTTATGTAGATTTTTATTTACGTTCGAACGCCGAGTCTTGTCTCTGATCTAATTTGTTATAAACGACAATGTTTCTGAATTTAATTAGATATAACCGATGATTTAATTGTAATGAAATCAAACTGACGTATATTGTAAAATTATTATATAAGATTATCGCTTATATACTGTCTTGTATTGCATGCTTCGCTTTGCTTCATACATGTTTTCTTTGTACTCGTATGTTCTAACCGACGCTTCCTACTCACGCTTCATAAACGTTACACATTCTTCTTACTAATATTTTAGTTTTAAACTTTTCTATCATCACACCATTTTTCTCTCACGCCTCAATTGTTTCGTTGAGTTTATTCCTGATTTCATTTAATTTTGTGCACGTCTCTCCTTGTGCATGCACTGGTTTTTACAAGAGCGTCTGTTTGTTTGAATAATATTTTTCTTTTGAAACACCGAATCCATAGAATACGGACAAAATTATTTGAGATCAGCGACGAGGTTCTACTAAAGCCATCCCTGTCCTTAAACCTGTTTCATAATCTATCGTATCTGCGACTGACTTCGTGACTCGTATCGACCGAAGCAACCTTCCGCATCATACAATCTGCTGGCAAGAGACGCAATCTGCATGGACGCTGGACTCGGTGCTGGGTGGTGTCGGAATGTGTCTAATATTTATCTTCTTTATATTTAAACGTTTCTGTTCTCTTCCCATTAGAGTGCGTGAAGGGTCGGCACTTGTACGACGGCCGGTGTTACGATCGTTGTCCGGACGGTACTTACTCCAGCGAAATGCTAAATGAAAGCAACTCTAGAAGACGTAATCTCACTTACTTTCGGGAGCCGTTAGCCGCTGTGATGAAGCGACAGGGCGTAAGCGCCGCGAACCCTACTGCCGTCGAAGCTTTGGATATGGAGCCGCAGGGTTACAAGAACGCTAAAGTTCCTCTCATTTGCCTCCCGTGCCACTACACCTGCGCCACGTGTTCGGGTCCGCACGACAGCCAATGCGTGTCGTGTCTGGACGACGCTCAGCTGTACAATTCCACCGACGACGAACCCAAATTCTACTGCTATCCTAACACACTCCTCCCAAAAATAAGTGACGCTAAATGGCACTACAAAATGAATGTCATTCTGGTTGTCATATTATTTATTTTTAGTTTTCTCTCGTTGTACTTGATTCTATTTGGTTTGTTCAAAAAATTTGGATACAGTTGTTGCGGTAGCCACTATGATTCAAATATCAAGGGGGCGTATAATAAATTAGCTGTTGACGAAAAACATCAAAGCGCGATGGAGATTGAAGATGAGATACATAAGGCTATACATAGATATTCCAGTGATAGCGAATCGGATGTCGATCTGAATCTATAGAGGTTAGTGAATTTCCGTCCAAAGTACTATGAATTATTCGATCAAATTAGCATCATAGAAGATATGGAGGATGATGATGATTACTAATGCAGGGCTCATGTGATATAATGGTATTGTTTGTCACAATTTTTTATTTTTAATTATTTTATGATTATGCTTATGATTAAAGTAATGCGGCTACGACTCGGCCTATTATATACGGTAAGATATAAGACGTACAAAGAAACGAAATTCTAGATATTATTTTTTTAATCCAAAGACGTGGTCTAATATTTTCCTCTGAATCATTCGTCTCGATATAAATCGTACTGTATTTTATATGAAAATATAACTATCTGCCATTTTTCCTCTTGATTTCGAAATATTCGACTATAGCTCGCGCTGTCCGTATTTCGTCTTGCGGCGGAAACGACCCCTCTCGACGATGGTCGAGTCGCTCCGATCATCCCATTTTTTTAAAATCTATCTGAAAATTATTGGCGAGCTACCCTCGTCTATTAAAGCTGTGAAAACCAGGAAAGTCAACAGCAAATGAAAAAATAAAAATTCTAGTTTTACATTCAGACTCTTAAATAAGGACTTTTAAAAAATCTGCATTGAATGTTTAACACAAATAAATAATTTACCTGAATTTATTTTAAATATCTGGCTCTACTTCAATACATACGATTAATTATGTACGCAAAAACAAAACAGAATTATTTTGCATATCAAGTTAATGGATTCGAGGCCTCTTGACACTATTTAAGTGCGAAATTCAGACAATTAATATTTGTGCATAAATTGAAAAAGCGCAGGACAGCCATTTTTGTATTAAATCTTCATAAAGGTTCTCATATTCCAACGTTCATTATGGAAATAGAATATAAATACTTAACATTCCTCTCTCATCTAAAATGCATTAAAAGATTACATTTTAATAATGTAACATAAATATAGCTTTGTTTTTCTTACCCTTTATTTTGTATTTACACTAAATTGTAAATTTTCGTAACAGCATTTGTTAAACTTATAATACATTAATTTGCAAATAAGGTACATATTTACGAACTTGTTTCGCATGTGGCCGTTTCAAGAGACAAACTAACGAATCCGTAGATACAGTTTGCAGTAAGAAATAATTAGTCGCTATTTTAATTTTCACAGCATCAAGTTTCATTTTCTTCTAGTGTAATGTGGTAATGTCATAATAATTAGTTAGTAATTATAAAATACATGCATAATAATAATTAAGATCAATTTTGCTCAAGTTGCCATTTTGTTTTAAGTAGAAGCCAGTGAGCTCTGAACGTTGTAAATATATATTAATCTGTGTAAATAAATGAGTTCCTATTTTAATGTCTCGTTTTATTTAATTAATTATATTTATTTTATTTTAACTTCAAACCCTTCATTCTATTATAATTTACCACATAGACCTCACACGGAGAATATCCGGTATTTACTATGTTTACCAGCAATTGAGAAATCCGAGTTTTTTATTGGATATACACGAATGAATGGTTAAATAATTATTATTGGATCAACATACAATCGAATTTTAATAACCGGGCAAAGCGGACGAGATGGCTGTTAACTGGAAGATAATTGGAACGTCGAAAACATGAAACTGAATGCATACCAATCCTACACACTTAATTGATTTCGACCTGCACAATGCCAAGCATTGTTTTATAGACACGGCGAGTTTCACAAACACTGTTGCTACTCGTGCATCCCAGTTATTGTTGGGATCAAAATTGGAAAGAAAACAAAACTGCGCTAATCTAAAATCAATTACAACATTACGTCGATTTAACATGATTAGGTACACAGTGATAACAATCATAACACCGTTTATAATGCAGAAATAACATTCTCAAAAAATTTAGATGCATGCTTGCTCTACGGAAAGACCAGTCCACACAGTCTAAAGTGAATATTTTGGAGTATTTAGATAGCTAATAGCATACTACATTAAAAAGCGATTACTCAAAGGACATTATATTAATATGAAACGCCACGGGACGGGGGTAAGTGCTATCGTAAACCATATTCGCGTTATGCAACCCTTAACGTCAAAATGATGGCCAAAAAGAAGAACATAATTACTTTTAAGTTATACTTACTTTTCCAGAAAACACAAATATTGCCTGATAATAAATAACTTACCTAGATACTTGTTATAAAATTGGTGAGGCTACTAATCCACGCAAATGTAAAATATTTTTTTAAATTACGTCATATTATGAAACTTGGGTATTTTAGGAGTCCCTTCTTGTCATTAAGATTGGAATTATTAACTTCAATATACCGCGACGAAAGTTGCGGTGTGACTTGGAATTACGAAGTTGCACCATCACATCACTAAATGGAGCGAACTTTATAAATGTTCTGTACTTGGTCTTGGAATAGAATGCACACAGCACGACTTTATGATGTATTGTTTGTCGCGTTTATCGCAAAAACAGCTTTTAAAAATTAGCAAAATTACGCGTGACGAATTAAGTGACGCGTAGTAATTGGTAATTAGGCAGTTTATTACTTGTTATTTATTCTACTTGTAAACTTCATAAATCGATCGAACGGACGTTTTCATTGTGTTTTTTCAAATTGTACCGCGGCATATTTTTAACGCACGTAGGACGGTAGATACTACTTATACAACTGATGTAATAGAATTTGTAGTAATTGCCTATGACGATAGCTAAATCTCTTCTCAGCCATCAAAATATGAAATGAATTTAAAACAGAACTAAAATAACAGAATGGTAAAAAGCTCTTCCAACGCCTACCACGCCCACATTACCGCGAAGCATCTAGAGTGGGCCTTAAGTTTTTTAACCATTTTTTCTACTGGACTGATCGCCTCCACAGCGAAAAGGTATTAGGTAGGTAGGTAAAGGTATTAGGTATTAGGTAGGTTTATAATACTTTAAAAAGTTTTTTTTTTAAAGATTGACACCCAAAATATGTAAAAAATCGTTCACAAACATTTCACACAAGAAAAATATTCCGCCTTAATACTTTTCAAAGGGGAGCGTTTATGAAATCGCGTCACTTAGGTATATCGATGAATTTACTCGAAACAATCTCCCCGGAATACGGCGGGGGTTCGCCAAATAATCAATAACGCTAATGTATCGGGTAATAGAAGTATTGAACATAGATGTAATAATGCCGGATGCACTATTTTTTATTATTGGTCCACTGCTAAACACAGATTTGCAATATTATTACTACTTATTAAGTATAACTTTTTTGTTACCCACCATATACCTACCACATACTTCATACCCAAAACCATATCTGGTTATTGTTAACTTTCCCTGGTTGGTGTGCTTTCAAAATTAATTGTGGCGTTTAGGAAAAAAATATTTTTGTATTTGGTACAATTCATTTATTTCTTTTGTGTAAATTTTATTAATCATTATTAGAAATTAGGTATTTTCTTTCTTGCACTGTAATTTTTTTAATGTATAATTCAAAACAAAATATAACGGACACTTTTACTGATAGTAAATGATTATTGTTCTTTCTTAAATCGAAAAAAAAACAGAAAAAAATAGATAAGGGACAGATAAGGCATAGTTAAATTACTGATTTTCATAATATACACAGTAATAAATTTATGAAGTATAAATTAGATGTGTGTAAAAAGTTAGGTATATCTAGTAAATTTATATCGCTTATTGTCACGTCCCCTATACTAATTCACCTCCGAAATTGGAGATTCTCCCAAAAATGCCAATAATTACATAGGGGAGGAAAAATTTCTCTCGCCCCCAAATTTTGCGTATCGATTTCTTCTCGGCTTTGTTTGTTCAAATACTTATGTCAAATGCTTACTATTGGAAACAGTCGCGTTAAGCAATTGAAATATGTGATATTTAGTTATTTGGAATACCTATAAGTATACCTATAGCGTTTACAAGGTAGAGTTCCAATATTATTTTCGGTAAATATGGCCCGAAATAGACGGTGAAATAAGATTATTAATAAAACATTAAATCCACTGGCGTTGATAATAAAATGTTGTTAAAGCGTCATATTGCAAGGGTAACTTACTTGTACTTCCTGAGCCATCATGAAAAGTTTATTTTGTACGTGTGCAATTAAAACTGTGAGTAGCAGCAGAGAATCTGTGTTATTATACATTAAAGAGAAATTTTTACTGCCAATTTCCCGCCATATTTTAAGACGTTATGGTGTAAATTATATCTATAGGAAAGTATAACAATTATTACACATATCCATAGCTTTTAATCTTCCAATCAAACTACACACATATGTATGTATGTAGGAGTATTCCGGGAGCCCCAAAAAAATGCATCGGTATTTTTTTTGAATTATCTTAATTATTATAATAACGATCAATCTGACAATAGGTTCAGAGAACTTTATGGAACTCGAATAGGTACTAGAACATCTGTTTTTATACCTGTGTTAATTTACATATACGATTAACAAACACGCTTATTTAACAGTGAACACTGACTTTCTCTTCCGAAGATATACCGCGAAATATTTACTTAATGCATACCTACTTGCGGATGATCAATACCAATATTAAACCAATCAACGATTGAATGCAATCGGATTTAAACTCTCCAATCAAATTACTGGAAGCGAAGGCGCAAGTCTATAGCCCTTTGTATTTATGTGGATGTCCAATAGAACCGAGGATAATAGGATATTCAAACTTTAATGAAGCCGCCTCTCCTTGAATAAGCCAATATATCGAACCACTATTACAGTTATAATTGGCTATAATCAATTTGCAGTCAAGTTCAATTTACAAATTTGAATTGACCTAGATTATAAGTTGAAGAGATCTTCTTAATGTAACGTTCAGACAATACCATAAGAAACAGGCCAAGTGCCAGTATATTGTGCGTAGTACCCAGTCTTCAATATATGAATCTGTAGAACAACGATAATCGTATTTAGGCAGTAAAAACTCACGTGTATGAAAAATACAATGGCAATATCTAATAACACCTTGCGTTTTGACAGTAATACGGAAGATCAACATTTATTTTTATGGGAACAAGCGAATTTTGAAGCAAATGACATTTTTTGGGTACGAAAATCATTTTTAGATTTTTTTTAAATAAAATTTTGTTATCATGATTTTTTAAACTATATTACATTGCATTGAAACGCGGTACCCAAAAAGTTCTTTACAGAAATAACAGACGAGAGAGATCAAAGGGAAGAACAATCTCGTTTTCGGCTTTGATTTAAATAGGAAATCATATACACCACAAAAGCAAAATTTTAATAGACACCCTCTGGGCATGTACAGCCCTAACGAGATACGTAACAGGATATTTTGTATCTTCCTTACTTTAAGGCCCTATCATGAACAAGTATTTACCTAAATATACATTTTTAAACATCGTGGCATGTTTTTACTTAATCTAATTAATTGTTTCTTTTTTATTTCTGTTATTAGATGTATCTTTTTACTTTGACGTTAAAATCTAAGACAATTCAATTTTATTTTATGAATAGCAGGCCCGAGCATGCGTTGTCGTGGTTCAATTACTTAAGATCATATATGTATGTATATATGTATGTATGTAAAAATCCCGTAGCACGATGTTTGTCCCACTAAGCGTTGCCAAAAAAACTGAAATCATTAATAGAGATAAAAACTATTTTATCTTCCAAGTTGGACCAAATAATAGATATCGACAAAATTTCATTGAAATCGTTTCAGTGGCTTCGGATATTAGCGCAAACGAACATCTTGACACAAGATTTTTATATATATATAAGGACATTTTTACATATTTTTTATACTAAGCTTTCCCGAGCAATTTAATGGATTAAAAGAAAGCGAATAAAAACGACCTCCCCCGGGATGTAAAGAACTATGATCGACGGAATTTTTCCGATCTCATCAATGCTTCCGGGGACTCGTTGATAACAGATTGAATTCCCGCCGGTGATTCAAAGGTTGTGGAGGACCTTTATTTTAAATTACATTTGATGCCTTCGAAACAAGATTACGAAAATCATATACGTATGTACCTAAGTACGAGGTACCTAAGTAGGTACCTAAGTACGATACAACAGGTACATATTGATTGATTGTTATTAGGCATAAGAGAAAATAATAATTTTACCTGAATAACGTTGTTTAATTAAACTTCACTCGCTGTAAGGTTGAAGGAAAAATAATAAAGAAACCGACTCTATTGGTCATACTTACTGATTTAATTTGATTAAAAATTTATGACATATTTTACTGTTGACTTTACGAGAGAGAATGCTAAAACGTCTGGGGTTGGGCTAAAATCTTTGTCGTTTTAGTATTTACTTTCGACTTAAAAACAAGCACGTTAAAATACATTTTCTATTACAATTTTTAAACATTCTTTAGTATCAAGTAATAGGTAGGTACCAGCGATTTTACAATTATGTTATAGGACCTACTGTGATATCAAATTGATCGATGAATTTGCAATGTTTCTGAGGTGATGAAGTCTGCTTATCCACACTTGGCCAGCGTCGTAGGCTAAGGTCCAAGGCCCTCTCACTGTGTGAAGAAACCTATGCTCAGGTGTGCTACAATAAAAGTGTCGAAATAATATTAATAGTACCAGAAAGTTATAAAATTTGTCCGCTCAGATAACCACAATGCAAGGAAATCGAAACCAATTTATAGGGCTTTACAAATAAGTCAAAGCTAAAAGGGCCAAAGCAAACTTAATTAAACTTGTGATATAAGTGCTTTTGCAATATCAATGAAAATTCTTATGCCGGCACTACACTCTCGGCAACTGCTTCAATGTGGCACGAATCAAAGCGTAACCGACTAGTCTATAGAAGATCGAAGTCAGTTCTAAAGGGAATGAATACGATAATTTTGTACTTAAATACATGTAGCTATAAATTAATGTCTCGAGACTGAGTCCATATAACAAAACTTCTGGTATGGAGACGGCAAAATCTCGAAACTATTAAACAAGCTCCCTGAAATCACGAGTAGCCGCTATCGTCAATAGACATGTAACAGCAATCTCGATAAGGTTTGTAGGAATAGGACTGTTAGGGTCGGTTAATTTACTTACAATTAGTATTAGCTGTTAAGAAGATAATTAGTCCGACTATACCTATATTATACGCAGAAATCGGAATGTTAATGCAAACAGTTCCTTAGCAAAATTAATATAAATGCATTTATTATCAGAACAAAGCACGAATATTAATCATTATCATCATTTGAATTTGGTTACAGTACAATTGGTTATAGTATTTCTTTAAGTGCTTCATGATCAGCTCATTTTTATGCACATAACCAACAATAAACTCTCCAGACCGGAACACAAAATGTTTTAAAAACAAGGGCTGAAACATACGAGTAGAACTATAAGCACGATAGTACTGTCCCAAGCGAGCGGAGCACAAGTACATCGTCTGGCTAGGGGTAAAGACCTATCAACGTGGCACATCCCGAAGAATTACGCAAAGCCAGATACAACCGACTACTTTGCATTATATAGCAGAGCGAAAGGCCTTTGACTCGAGCTTAAAACAGTTTTGGATTGCTGACAAAGCGTGGCAACTACAGAGCGACTCTTTTGCCTCTTGTGATTTTCACGTCTTCACAACGAGAGTGTGGATGTTAGGTTGTTATCGTATCGTGTTTCAAATTTTGTACCTGTTTGCTGCAGATCAATAAGCATTTCTTAATCCAAACATTTTGGAGAAATGTTATGCCGAAATATGAAAGTAATATTGTTGATGAAACTTACCTTGTTAAACGAATTACACTGAGACTACATCTTCAGAACTTTCTATATATTTATGTAGATGCATATAATTATTTTCAATTGATGTTTTTACTATGTACAGCGAATTATAATTTTAATGTAATAACACTTTTATTTTAATCGTAAAAATAAGTTTTAACCTCAATAAAACCCCAAAACATATTTAACACCACATTTGTAACATAACTAGTCCAAAACTTCTTAATATTGATGTTTTCATTTTTCTTTCAAATAATACGCTTTAATTTAAATTTATATTAAAGATATTCTGTCGGTAGCAATGAAATAGCTATCATATTTTCCAATATTATATTTGGATGTTGTTGCAAATGAGAACATAAAAACAAATGGAGTTATCACAAAATTTCATAACATTGTTATGTTTTCAGCAAAAGCGTACTTTCTGCCGCAGGAACATTTGCAATTCCAAGCCTGTATTTAAAGCTCGTAATCAAAGCCAGGCGCAGTCAGTGCATTGCTACTGTATAAGCTTTTTTCTTCTGAAATTTGAAAGTAGGTATTCTATTTTTACTTTTTTTGGCTTTGGTTTGTTTAATTGTAATTGTTAATTTTAATCCACTTTATATTATTTTAATCGATTACGTGGTAATTGAATGAAATATGATTGTAAATACTGAAATATTAAATCGTCTGAAGTATTTCGAGCTTAATTATATTATTATATATAAAGTTTACGGCGTAGTCATTTTCAAACTGTGAAATCTGCCCGTGAAACAATAAAATCGTCAGAATCTCTGAAACCAATATTTACTAAATGAGGTTAAATCGTCATAAGTTTTTTATCGTTACCAAAAATCATTCAGTTAGCCATCCAGTAATAAAGCTTGCAACCTATATTTTGATATTACGCAAGCATCAACTATTGAATTTCTTGAATATTCCGTTTGACGCTTAGCAACGTGTTGCCTATGCCTCATTTTTGGATATCTTGTCTGAACATATCCATCATGTCATACGTAAACTAAGTTAATAGATCTTAAGCCCATTTCGTAATGGAGCTTAAATCCAGTAAGCAACCGTTGCGTGTGTGTATAATATAACTTTGTGTGGTAGTCGAATTACGCTAAGTCTGAAGTTTGAGTCTATACTGAACAACACACACAGTGTTTGCGGATTAAACAAACTTACGGATAATATAATTATCCATGAACAACATACATATAGATTATTATGATGTTAGCTTTCTTGTGCTCTACCCTTAGCTGTCACGTAGATTATTATTGAGTGACCTTTGGCGATTTGATTAGTTTTCATTGAATATTGTTAATTCTGTCATTAACTTCTGTTAATTTTGTCATTAACTTCTTTTAATCATTTTTAACCATCCAGCGTATTAGCTGCAACCTATTTAAATTTAAACACTATACGGCGAAGATCTAATAATTTAATTCAGTAGTGGGTCAATATCTTACAGTCCGCAGACTCGCAGAACCGTCAATAAAGATATACTTTTAATAATCATCAGAAGCAAAATATCAAAAATAAAACGTTCAATTGATCTTTAACCCTTTGAAGTTCGATATTCCAAAGAACTCTAAAAGTTCGTGATCCTTTCGTACTGCTAAAGCGTTTATTCCACAAAATATTTATGTAACAATCCCTAAGCCCTCTGATCAACTAGATTTAAAAAAATGACAAGGTTAATGTCTATTATCAATATATGTATTTAATATCATCAAAACCAGCCTTAGCTCAAAAATTTGTGCTACTTTCTAATTAATTAGCACAAATTTATGGTGGAACTTGAAGTCTTACTTTGAGACTGTATTTGTATGGTTAATGCTTTGTTTGCTGTAATCGACGATAAGAAAGTGATTTATTTTGTATCGAAAAGAACTATCTTTTCTTAGGCAGCATTAACAAATGTAGGTCAGTCGTGTTTTCTCTTGTGATCCGTGCCCGATTACGAATCGATTAGACTTATTGATGCTAGAGGATGAGTTAACGAAAGTACATCTAGGTTGTTTTGATCTTTTAATGTGAATGAATGTAATTATAGTTATTACCGAGTCGACCATTCGATTTCTTGATCCCACTGCTTTCTTAATAAAGTCGTCACTCAATAATTATAATCAATCTGGCACCCGGGTGATAAGTGTCTGGTTGATAAGTAAGGGACAACTTTTATTCAAGCAAGCTGCGCACGCTCACAACTTTAACTATTTGGAAGTATAGTTACACCGTATGTTTCTATTAAAGTCTTAATACTCGAGATCACCAGCACACAACTGTAGCTTGTCATTCAAAAATACCACTTATGTAGTTTAATTCGAATCCAGGAACGTAACATCGGTTGTCACAATATCATAAATTTAATAACATCTGATTGGCGCTTCCCACAACGCACGAACGTGACTGTCGTTATTTGGGGGAAATGGATAATTGTAACATGGTTTACGAATACCCTTGTAACCTTTAATTCATACTAGTATTATACTCGGATATGCGAAAGTTATCCTTACACGTCAAAAGGGAACAACCAAGCGACACGATTTTTGTTACGGAGATAGTTGACGTGCTGGAGAGTGAGAAAGGCTTTTTTTTACGGGGAGATATTCTTATCGCATTTCCACAGAAGAACACGTTTCAATTAAATGAACAGTGAAAATGGCGAAACAGACGTAATAACGGTACGACGTGTGAACAAAATTAATTGTTTTTACCAAACGGGGGAAGCCCCGGGGAACAGTCCTACAGTTTTTAAACATGTTTACTGATTACGCACGTACTCATGTTCTGTCAATAGAATCTATATTTATATGTAGTATTGTTAGTCAGTCATAAATTATATCTCTTTCTACAAAATTGTATGATCCTATCCATTCGTTTCCAAACAAATCTAAAATTATAGCTATTTATATACGATTGTTCGGTCAGATCTTATTTAAATATCATAATAGGACTGTATTTGAGTGGATTTCGAAGGAAAATTACGAAGCACGTTTACCTCTAAAAACTAATAGGATTTTCCCCTGACTTGAATAACAATAATGGTTTATTTTGTTTGGGAGGATTTTGTTGGTGTATCACTTCTAATTACGTAAGTAAAGCATGAATGTTATTCATATCTTATGGTCTTCTTTGACCTTTGTTTCGTTTTAGATCTAAATGCGGAGCTAAACACATAATCAGGACTAGAACATTTTGCACGAAAACTTTAAGTATTGTAAACATAATGTTAAATAATCATACCTACTTTCGAAACTAGATTAATGCATCTGACCATGTAAATAAAAGGCTTTTGTAGAGCGCATCTTAATGCAGCTATGCAGAGCGCATCCAGCTTTGATTACGAGCTTAAGATAAAAGCTTAGAGACGATAAATGCGGCGGACTTCTTTGTTTTGTATGTATTGTTCTACGATGAATCTGCTTTTTGGAACTCGAAAAACTAGTTGTCAGCTGAGCTGGTATAATAAGTGGCTCAAATAAAACCTGTAAACGTCCATAATTGCAAAAACGTATAATGGTGTTTAGTTGAGGTATGGTTGCAATCCATTTTACGTGCCATAGCTAAGCTTGGGTCTCTTTCACAACTGCGAGAGAGATACAGGTTAGTGGCCAACCTGGGCCAACGAAATGTATAACGATTGCCTATTAACGTGCCTTACAAAGCATGGCACCTTCTCCCTTTTAAGTTTCGACGTTTAACTAATTTGTCTATAAATGCATAAATCTTTTTATTTTTGTATAAAGGGACTCAGCAACGTTGTGGACTGTCTTGTAGAGATATAGCTGTCGTGTGGGAAAAATAGGAGCAAAAGATAGTGCAATACAAATTATGTAGGAAAGTTCAAATGTATCGTTGATATATAAATTTAATGCCCATTGTCCAATAGACCAACCAAAAGCGGAATATACAAAGTCTCTTATATTACAAAAATGGTCTACATGAATGATGTACTCAAATAAAGAGAAAAATATAACACAAAATAATACGACGACCGCCGGTGAATATCTCTCGCAGGTTGCCACAGAGCTTTTCCGGATCCAATTCGATTTCCACTCGTTTACCGCGGCGCGACGACGCTGGCTTTGTGAGTCGGTTGCGCATTGAAAAAATAAAATTATTTTATTCATTTGAAACGTTCATAGCCTCACTGCGGTCGCGGATAGCGAGCGATAAGTAAAATTAATAAAACCTCGGCTTTTGGACTGCGCACCGCCAGTGATCGACCCTTACGACAACCTCCGACTTAGTTAGTTAGTTCATAATGTCAAGGAATTGGTTCCGCTTGCTATTTATTATTCAATAACTGTCTGCATGTTTAAACCTAGAGGGCAGTTTCCGTTGCTTGACATTATTATTTCATATTTTTGAAGCAAACGACCAAAGTACTGGGCGCATAAGCTTAAAAGGTATTTGCAACGTTAGAAATTAATATGTATTTAATAAGAGTTCTTTTCGATTGGGACGCTTTTCTTGAGGACTTTGTCGTAAACTTTTAATTGTATAATTTAATAGGTAGCTAAATATTATGTAACAGTAGAAAAGGCTGCTGAGGGATAGGAAGCATATTTCATGTAATAATTTATATCCAGACTGGATATATGATTTGTTTCAGATACATTAAAATGAAATCGCTTTTCTTCATCTGAACACGGCACAAGTTACCCATACACTATAGAGAGTATATTTATGTAAAAGAGTTTAATAATAACTATAAGATGTGTCTGTCTCTATATAGCAGTAACAGAAGTGACACAGCTGGATCTCAGCCTCCAACTTCGACAACGCTGAACATTGCTTTGTAAATATATTTGCTTTAAAAAGAATTAATATTAATTTTGCTGTACGAAGTAGACAGACACCGTGATGTAACTTACATTATTCTCTAAGGAGTTTTATTAAACCCCATTTCGCTTGCCGCAATATATCTGCCGCCAAATAGTAGTTCTTGCGGTATTGCATTCCGGTTTCAAGTGTGTGGCATTTGTTCACAGATAGTAACAGATCTTTGATCGACGTCGTGAACAATTTTGGTATCACTTACCATAAGTTTCACATATCAAAGTACGCAAGAGTTTTTACTTCTATTATATGAAAAAACAGGCAGGTACAAAATTTAGCAGTAAATAATATTGTATATACAATAAAGCTTTGTATATAAAGGTCGATACATGAAAGCATTATCCTACTGTTATTTTGAACAACCATTGTTATGTTCCTACTCACTCCTGTCAGTTGATAAATGAGTGAGCAATGTGTTGCTGAAACTCTTACGTGTGGTGTGAATTACAGAGCGAAGTGTTCGCTCATCGTAATATATTGTTCTTAAAGATATTAGCTATCCTCTAAATAGCTAGCCGGACTGCTGGACCACCTAGGAATTCATATTATGTTAGAAATGATTGCGCATGTTTCATACAATAATGACGATAACAAATAGGTCATTGTCGTTAATTCCGGCTAAAGCGTTTCATTTCAAATAACAGTGAAACATTGGTGAGTTTAAAGTGAAGCGATATTCATTATCTGAATTAATTAAGACTTAAACAACAATTAAAGCTTAAACAAGTTGTAACACAACAGCGACTCCATCACGAGATGCCGACCGCCAAAACTTCCAAACAAAGACCAATAAAGGGCGACCCGAGACTATTACAGTTTAGTTAAAAGTCACAAACTTAACTAAATTTGTGTTTCGGAACTCAATTAAAAAGTTAACGTTCAAACTCACTCGAATTTAAGCGAAGCCTCATTCGTTGAGAAATTACCAAATAAAACACTCCATAGCAGAATTGTTGTGGTCGGTAGCGCAGGATATTTTTGCATGTAGGTAATTAAAGCAAGATACCTAGTGCGTGCCATATTTTTAACACGGATATAGACTGCTTTATTTGAACCTATTACTGCTACCACTATTTGAAGATATTTAATTTTTGACGATAATATTATAATATGAGTATGTTTTTCGAATATTTATGTACATATCTTTGACTATTTATGTATGTATATATGTATACATATATAGTATGTGTATTTTGCTAATATTCTACTCTATATAAACTTATATTCTTATATTCTAAACTTATATTTTAATCAATTTATTTACGCCTACCACCAAATGCTCACCATCGCCATGGGTTGAC
>DWGJ01001336.1:0-20670 GCA_018246895.1 Aspitha aspitha aspitha
CCATTACCTAGCAATGGTAGTTTAATTAATGCAAATACTAATGTGAATAATGAAAAACAAACAAATGTAAATGAGATCATAATAAATTTAATAAATCTTTTATTACAAAATAATACATGTTCACCGAACAACGCTGCTACTCTTGTTGAAATATTGAAACAAATCTCATTAGATAATGGATCACAAATCCAAAATACTGCAGTGGAACTGCAGAAGCGTAATAAGCAAGAAAAGTGATCTTGCTTATTTAATCATATATTTTTTGCTTGTCCATTATATGACCGCTCTTCCTTATTACAAAGTCTTATTTCTCTTCGTGTTCCTTTTCCTATTTCTATTTCGACCTTGTTAATATTTGATAATCCGAAAATATATTCAATCTTAGCATCTTATTTAACTACAAATAATATCAACCTATAGTATTAATATTTATACTCCTTTCCTTTCCTATATAATCTATCCTTAATCAAACTCTCCTGATTTTTGTCCTTTTCCAAATTTATCGATTGTTATTTTTTGTATAATCTGAATTTCCCCGTTTTTGTACGTACAAAAACTTGTCATTGGCAAAATGGTCACAAGACCGAGAAGCCATCGCGAAAAAGAAAAAAAAAAAAGATGGTTTCGGTGTAATGACGGGAGGTGGCGGTGCGCGCAGGTGGTGCAGCACGCGATGCGCATGTGCGTGTGGTGGGCGCGCGGCGGCGGCGACGCCGTGGCGCTCGCGTGGTCGCTGCGCCGCGCCGCGCCGCGCCTGCTGCTCGACGACGCGGACCCCGCGGTACGCCGCGCCCTAACCTAACGCACATTTCGTTACTTTCCATGAATACTCACACAATCCAAAACTCACCTTTTGCACGATAGCCATTTAAAAATAAAAAAAAATAAAACAATATTGTATAAAATCAGAAAACGACATTTTCGCGCGACATTATGCTAGTTTTGTCTTTATGAATGTGAGTCTTACTGAGTATGAAATAAGCAATATTTTGGATTTATCTGTGTTATAAACTGGTATTTTCAAAATTTTGACTTGTGTGAGTATTCATGAAAACCAGCGATTTATTTATTTGAAGTTGCACCAACAAAACGATCGTTATTACAACGTATATAGGCGGTACATCAAAACATAAGCGACGTCTCATTACAGGTGTAAGCTGTGTGCATAACCGAAAGAGAATATTTTGAAAATTTAACTAACAAGTATATAAAATACAACTAGCGAGTAATTAAAATTTGGAATGCCAGACAGAACAATATTTACTCTTTTTTGTTTTACTTGCATTCTGATTGAAAAGTTATTATTCGTGGCTTCATCAAAATATAACACTAAGAACTATTTAATATGATGAACCTTATTTGTGATGTTGTTTGTGTACCGAATGAAGGTTCGCCGCGAAGCGGGCACGGCGCTTTACCGGTTGTGTACTGGTGGTGAGGTGGCGGTTCTGGCGCCGCTGCTGCAACTGCTGCTAGAGCACCTGCCGCGCGCTGCTGATATGCGGCCCCACAATCCCCACCATCATCACGAGGTCAGGAGGCTTATGAAATCCCTTACTATAAAAGTTCGCGGTGCGGCTACAATAATGGTCTTCAACTAAACATTACAATGTTGCATTTTCAAACCTTTTATTGTTACATTGTTCGACATTGTTGCATCGTATCTCATTAAAATTATTTGTGATATCCCTGTGTACGCAGGTAAAGACGAAAACAATAGAAATAGAAGCATTCGTTTTATTGCATTGAAATGATTTTTTATACATCTTTTTAAAACTGCAAAAAAAATTGCAAACATCTTAATACCGATTGAACCCAGTACGTGTGCTCAGACTGTTGCATTCAGATTTGAAGTGTGGGTGGAATTAACCCATACAGATTATTGTTTTGCTTTCAGGTTGTCCACCATCACGCTGAAGAAGGCAAAGAACCATACGGACCGGCATGCCGCGATTACTTTTGGCTCGTCTGCCGGCTCATTGATGGCTTGCCCGAAGACTTCTTCAAAGGTAAGAAACTCTATCCTTACCATCTTCAATTCCTCTCTGAATTCATTACGGTACACACACACACGGTCTCTATTCTTGCACAATACTTAAAATGTTGTAATACTTAGATATAAAATCGCTGCTTTTCATGAATACTCGCATAAATCAAAATTTTGAAAATACCAGTTCATAACACAAATAAATCTAAAATATTCCTTATTTCATACTTAGTAAGACTCTTAACGCCATAACCGGCATAATGGCGCGCAAAAATGTCGTTTTGTGATTGGTTATTTTCTACAATATTGATTTATTTTGTTTAATTTTCAAATGGCTACACTGTAAAATGTGGATTGTGGATTGTGCGAGTGTTCATGAAAAGCAGCGTTATGTTATCGGAAAACCTGTGTATGTGAGGAATAAAACTGATTTTATATGTATTCTCGAAATTGATCAATATTCATTTAAATACGTTTATTTATATACACTAACATTATTAACGACCTAGCATGATGGTATAATTTTAAAATCAATAGAGAAATAATATGTCCTCTCATGTCAAAGACAAGAGTGAGGATATTCAGTTCTTACATACAATTTCACAGAAAATATTGTTTTTCTATGTATTTATAAATGAAACGGGTTTTCTCGTTCAGAGAAGCTCGGACATGATATATTATCTTCAAAACAACGAATCGAAACGGCCATTTATTTCTAACTGGTTCCCAAACTGTATTTTATGACGCTCGCCCACAGATTTACGATGGAACTTTGACAATCGTCGAAACTTTCGGTCGCTGAAATACAAGTGCAGTTTATTATAAAGTTTACTTTAAATTTAATTGTGTTATTCCATTATAAAAGAACTTTGGAAAGCGCAGGAGGTAGAGCCTGCCTCTTAGCGAACCAGAGGACCTTTCAAAACTTATAAATTCTATTAGCCATAAGCCTGTATTATGATATCGGTAATAAAATCTCAGTAGACTAATAATGATAGCTATAAACATGTATGGATGTTCATTAAGTGTCTGTTTATGTTTATAGCCTCTATTAATATATATACCCCATAATTAATGTAACAATTTGAATTTAACGTTCGCATTCCTTCCTAATATGGAAACAGCGCCATCTAGTTAATCTCAATGGTAAACATCTGGTGAACCAAGTATTTGAGCGTACCACTAGTCGATTTATTCTCGAGTTGGAACTGCTACGACTTCATTATACTTGCGTAGATATTTTTGTTATACCCACACAGAGCAAACAAGTGTACTCTTTACAGAAGCTTCTCCTGCTTTGGGAATCGAATCCACGACCTCCGCCCAGTCAATGTTAGTATGATTGCAGTTGGTTTAGTGAGTGTCTGCCCTATTCCAAGTCGGTGACAGACGCGGTACTAGAGGTTTGAGATAATCTATGCTAGTACAGTTATTTACAGCACCGAGTTTCCGCTGAAGCGAAGTAGTGCGAGGATATTTATCGTGCCCTTAATAGCGAGTCGCAACTGAACAAGGTCATTATCCGCAGAACGGATCCTATTGGCTTCCATATTTCACAGTATCTAATGTTTTCTCGCTGCTCCGATGATAAATGGCTGTTATATGAAAATCTTCGTCGCAACGCGCAATGCGTATTGTGAGCCTTTGAAGGATATTGGGGTGCGGCAAATTGATAACGCAATTACGTTCAGTGCGTTAATGTGCTGGAAGATTGAGAAACGATGGAGAAAGGTCGTTGAACTGCGACCAGGTTTTCGGACTAAAATCAGTGAAGACAACAGCGAGGAATTGCTGTTGGGGACGCTTATATGTGGAGTTGTAGAGACGTTTGACTGGCCTGTTGGATTAGTGGTTAGAAAACAACTGCCAAAGCGGAGGTCGTGGGTTCGATTTCTCGTAACTTACCACAAACACTAGTGTTGTGAACATATTGTTTTTTATAAATATGTCTGGATATAATAAAAGCACAAAATAGTGAGATAAGCACAAAATATATCCGGCCGAAATATAAGCTTATCACACAAATGTATGTCCGAGGCTGGAAGCAAACCCTCGACCTCCGGTTCAGCAGTCAATGCCGCTAACCACTACACTAATGTACCATATTAGAATATTACGTGCAAGGATACCTACATACTATGCACTTTAAGTTGCTTTATCATTCTAGTCACATTGTAAGTACGGGGTGAACATCAAATATGCATTACAGTCATGCGCCAAGCGCTTAAGTATTTTGCCATTATCGAGTTTCCGTCACGGGGATATTTTAAAAAGCTTTCCATATAACGTAATGTCATAAAAACCTCAGGCGTGACACACAAATATTTGATGGTACTACCGCTTTTGTACGAGTTTTCATTTCATTTTCGTTTCCGACTTGTTGGTTGAGTTTCAAAGGTTTCGTAGTTTCAGATAAATGCCATTTAAGATCTTCTTGAGAACTAATAGAAATATTAATATCTTATATTATATATTATACTCGTAATTTGATTTTACAAAATGCTGTGAACAACCGTGGTAATTTTTATACATAGCTCGAAACGTTGGTTCACGGCCAGCTATAAATATATAATATTTATGATCCAACTACAAAAACATTCTTTATAACAATGACAACACGTATAAACGCTGGAAACCGCGGGAATATTATTTAAATAATACAGCACTAATATTGTAATACTTTTGATGGTTACTTTACACTTCTTGTATTTGATTTAAAAAAAAATCTTGTCTATTCAGAAAATTTTCTTCAAGGACGTATTAAATACATCGTTAGCTTAAGTGGGTACATATGCATTTACGAGAATTTAAAACTTGCCAATGGCTTTTCAAGCAAAAACATCTGCAGCAAGTTGAACTGAAGATATACAGATTGTCATATATTTCATTCTTCCAAGAAACTCCACATTTGACTGACCTCGTGGTCGAGTGGTTAGAGACCCTGACTGCAAAACCGGAGCTCGTGGCTTCCACTCCCACCCAGTGAAAACATTTGTGTGTGCAGCACATTTGTTTGTTCTGTGTCTGGGTATAATAAAAATATCTACATAAGTACTACATATATCGTATGTATGTTTATCAGCTGTCCGGTCACCGTATCTCAGGCATTAAATTGCCTAATTTGGGATCAGACAGCCGTGTGTGGAATTGTCCCCAGTTATTTATTAATTTATTTATTTAACATACGCTCAATTAATCTGCCCTAGAGCAGCGCGGTGGAGCGCACTCGAAGGCTTTGGCCGGAAGGTCTTAAGAGGGAAAGTTAAGAATGTCTTCGCACTCGAATACGCATACTGAATGTATCTCGTAAAGCGTTAACCCAAACTGTTATTTCCATGACGTATAAATACGTTTGATTCCGTTGACCTGTCCAAACCCATTAGGCATCCTATTATTATGAAAATATTCTTAGCAATTTATTCACTGAGCGTTTTGAGGCTTTAGGCCCAACGTAATATGCAAAGCCTTCAGGTGGCTTACGTGAGCGACGGCGTAACGACCGGCGGGAGGCTGCGCTTGACCTCTTGACCGACTGAAGAAACTACATTCTGCTTCGTATTTTACTATAGGGTGCGGCAACGTATGTATTTAACTACTCGGCACACTTTCTTATAGAATACATACATATATTGTGTCATAAAAATTCATATATTGAGATATATAAAAGAATGTCAGGTTTGTTACAACACTTATAGCTCGACAAATACATAATTATGATAGATGAATCATTTTCCCTAAATTTTCATTTCTTTCGCAATAGAAAAGAGAGGCAGCCCGTGAAACGGCTAGGTCAGAAACGACATTTATTGACTGTTAGGCGGTACGAAGTTTGCCGGGACAGCTAGTTATTGTATAAGTATTTTGTTTTATGTTTGTTTTTTGTATTTTTCTTTTGTTATTATTATTTCTTTCCTCCTTTATTTTCCTTTATTCTGCTGTTTATTTCTGTGGTCGATTGAATAAAGTTTTCTTATTCAGTTTGTGATGGTTGCTAATAAGAGTGGACTACTATTGATTATTTTTGATAAGGAGCGTTGATATGTTAGTCTACTCCGTATGTATTCGTTTTCGTTAGATCTATTTATCCCTGTTGAAAATTGATCGCAGATACTTTCCTACTCATGAGGTCTGATATTAAATCGCCTAATGAACATTTCTAAAAGGGAATCTAGTCCTTGTTAAGATTGCTCGTGTTAAGTAAATAGTGACTATGTTATGGATAAACCGCGCTTAACTATTTGGATAAGCCTTTTTACAATTGAATAACAACACCTCCTCAAAGTGTTGATTTTAAATATCCTACTTAAATATATGTTAATTTTAGTGTAAAAATTGATCAATAGTTAATAATTACATAATAATAAATTATTAAGTAATAATAAATACCTAGTTAATAATAAATAATTTTATAACTATAACTGCATTTGTTTAATTGTACGCCGGAAAAGTAAAATATGGAATCAAGGATGTGGATGATATTACTATAAAATATAATGTATTTATTTTTTAAATTAAATTTTGTCCTAAATAATTAAAACATCATTCTATCATATGATTATTATAGATACTGAAAACAGATTCTCCTTGCTATCTTGGAAAATTTCTTAATTCATAATATTATACTCTGTTTCACTTTTTAGTGTCAGTTTCAAACAAGATCTATAATATGATATTATGAATAGTGACTTTGGGCATGATTTCGATAAAGAAAACAGTTGTATCAGTAGCTTCTTTATTGGTTTAATCAGGGTCAAGGTCTTTACAAAATTATTGAAAAAATTACAAAGATACAGTTAGCTTAACACGAGCTTCAAGTATTGTTTGTCCATATCTATGTAAGAATTCTTTACAGGCATCGTTTAAATTGAATATTTAAACCTTTACACATGTATTTAATCCGTACACAAATAAATACCTCGGATCAGTTAGTTTTACTAGGAACAAAAAGTACGTCACTTATACCATACAATTCACAAGTTTCTATCAAAACGTTCATAACGCCATATTATTAAACGTATGCTACAATAGCTATCGGTCGCCGGTTCAGAACCAACTAACACCATTCAATACATTCCTGATGTTTCCTTCCTTGGAATACCGTATTATATATATATATATATCCTATTATCATCCATATGAAAATAACACTTTTTAAGATCTCTTAGAAAAAATTTTTCATGCCTAATGTTATATCTAAAAGATTTTATCATGATAATTTTAAAATTAACAATTGTCAAACTAACGTCAGCGATTGAAAGGGAGACACGTGTTTTTTAACGAGGTACTCAAAAACAACAAATATTATAAGTAAATTATAAAGAGCCCTTCATTTTAGCACTCGCATAATCATCAGACAATTTAATGCCAAAACTTGGGTCATAAAAAGTAGTAAAGAATGAAATAGTTGAACATTTGTAAATGAAGTAGGCACTTGTACACGTAGGTACCTACTATAAATATACACCGGAACTTATAATAAAATTCGTGCAGTGAAATGGTTTAAAAATTCAATCTCCATTGCTTTTCCTCCTGAATTCCTTGCGATGAAAAAATAAAACATAACGAGCTATCAAGTAAGGTAACTCAAACTTGGCAAGTAACTTACGACTAAAATAATCACAAAGACAACTTAACACATACGAATAACTAAAACGAATTAACTTTAAGAGTCTATCGTAAAGATAAATGCACGTATTGGGAAAGAGTGAAAGGTTACCAGTGAAGAAGCTCCGAGTGAGGGAGTGCGCTAGGGGATGCGCACGGCTACTACACGACACCTTTACTGGGAGTACATTGACGACGAGTGATGCAGCGTAACGGCCGTCTGAGCGGCGGGCGAGGGGGGCGGCGCGGGCGGCGGGGACACGGGACGACACACACGATACATTACCGGGCAGCACAGTGGACATCTCAAGGTGTCTCGGGGAACTGGACGGGAAGGGGGAGGGGGAGGGTGAGGGCAGGGTAGGCGCGCGTTTGCAGACGACGGCTACTGACTGCATTACGTAGCTCGATGTGCCCCGTAGTTATTTTTTCTTTTGGGCCTTTTCGGCAGCTTTTGTGATCTTACCAGTGGTGACCTCCTTGAACGTCACGCTCTGTAATGAAAAAAGGATACCTATGTAAACTGTAAGCACTTGGGTGTCTGGCATTAGAATTCAGCTTGACATGGCACAAGTTCTCAAACATCACCCAGTCACTAAACATCCATCGTTCATGTTGTTTTAAATATCGAGAAGATCTTTTGATGATTGACATAAGTTCTTAAGCATTAACCTAATTCTGAAAGTTTTTATTTGAAAAAAACTTGTGAACACGGTTTAGAAGTAACTATGCATTTCACAAAAATAGCACTTAACAACTATCAAAATCTGGTCATGATCGTGAACATTCCAGGTTTTGTAGATTGTACCAGGATGAACCAACGTTGAGTGCTGCTCGATTGCAATCTATGTCGTTGCAAACTTGGGATTTGGTATTTTCCATTGGCCTTCAAAGAAAATGTTTTAATGTCCGAGCAAATGTACCTACAATAGTACCTACGATGTCAAATGTACCTACAATTCTGTTAGCTCGAGAGTTACCTTGATGACGCCGACGGCGACGGTCTGGCGCATGTCGCGCACGGCGAAGCGGCCGAGCGGCGGGAACTCTTGGAACGACTCCACGCACAGCGCCTTCGTCGGCACCAGAGTCACGATGGCCGCGTCGCCGGACTTTATCGACTTCGGCTCCACCTCCGTAGTCTTGCCTGCGGACGCACCACACACTTCACGCTTCACACGTGTGCACGAAAGAGACGCAAACACATCTGTCAAGTCCAACTACTTCAGTGCCAGTTTTAAAAAAAATGAGGTTGTGTTGTTAAATATACAAATTAGTAGTTAATAAAAGTGTCTTAATTATAAGTAAATGAATAAACGAAACTATAAAAACCCAAACAGAAAGCAACAAAAATTATTGGAGTAATTGGAGTAATTTGTGCATTTGAAATGTCCCATGTACTTTTATGAAAAACAATTTATTAGAAAATTGATTGTATAAATGTATTTACCGTAAAAATGCCTTTAAGCTAAAGCAAATTTAACAATAACTATTACATTAAAAGCTAATATTATAGAGTCTGGACAAAACTAATTGACAAATGTAGTTATACGATAAAATTCCACAAAAAAAGACATTTGTTTATCCTTAACATTTAAAAAGATAACCTTTATGCCGTGAACTTTAGAAATATCAAAGCAAATGAGCTGAGCTAGCAGTCGGTTCTAAAAATAACGTAGGTACGTTTTTAATACCAAATTCTTGAAAATGAATTTTGGAAAGTCTTCGACAATCAAATACCATACGAATTGTTACGAGACTGTTTTCTCCTTACTAATTACTCCCTATATGACATGCTTCAGAGCTCTACAACTGAGCATCGCATAATAGCAAATATTTTCGTCAACCGTTTAGCTAACATATAACTATGTCAAAATAAATTTCTCCAAAAATTTCTAGTTACCCTAGCAGTTTATGAGAAAATTTTCAGCCAGTTGCAACTAAATTTCGAACATCAAATGCTTTTGTAAGCTAAAGATAGGGGGTACAAGTAACAGTGGATGAATACAGCTTTGATGATGGCAATGATGATAATAAAAATGCTTTATTACACATGATCGTAGAGTGTATGTAGGGTGATGGGAGTGTGTATGTAGGGTGAAGGGAGTGTGTATGTAGGGTGAAGGGAGTGTGTATGTAGGGTGAAGGGAGTGTGTGAGCGCACCGGTACGACGGTCGCACTTCTCCTTGATCTCGGCGAACTTGCAGGCGATGTGCGCGGTGTGGCAGTCCAGCACCGGCGTGTACCCGTTGCTGATCTGGCCCGGGTGGTTCAGCACGATCACCTGCCACCGACATTGTTGCGACGATCACAATTACACCCGGTTACGAGGTCTCGCTATACATCGGACCCCTCTTTAATATACATTTTTTCCTTCTCACATGTACATGTACATGTCTCACATGTATGTATGTGCTGTATGATAAGCTCGCCTTTGTAAATTAGCATTTAATCAACTAATGTATTTTTCTTGTGTGTACAAAAAAGAATTATTGTTGCGAGGTTAATCCTTCCAAATGTTTTACCGTACAATTCCCGTGTTAGAATTCGACCAAAATAGAAATTGATTCCCCAAAGGGGCTCAAAAATATCTATGAAAAAGACTGTATAAAAAATATTTATTCCCAAAAAAGTACCTAAAAGACGTTTTTTTTGAAAATATGTCGTTAGTTAATGTCGGTATCAGTTGTGTTCCTAAGCTTGAAAAAAAAATAATCTAAAGAAATACCAATTAAGTATTTAATGGTAATCTAGATGAAGTACATAAATAATGTAATTAGGTATTTATGTTTGCCTAACAAGAAATCAGCTTAATTAATATTTTACGTAGATATCGCAAACATCGTAATTCAATATTCCTTTAAACTTGATAACGGTCTACCTAATCAATAATACATCTGTTTTTCATTGTACCGGAAACGATATAATACAAAACTTGGATTTATGTCAAAAAATTTCTTATCACAATATTTTTTTAGAAACAATTACATTACGAATATTCCGATTTTATTTTATCTCTCATTCACGGGAATCGACGTTTATCAATCAATCCAATCGATATCCTTTTATTACACTTATTGATTATACGAGTATAAACATTTTTTAAGTACTGGAAAATTGTATAAAATTGATAATATAGTTTCATAAGAAGCATTTTCTTCAGCGGTCATATCTGTGAGGGATAATTGACTATTGCATTACCTGAGCAGTAAAGTCAGCGGCACCCTTTGGTGGGGCGTTCTTGGAGTCGCCGGCCACGTAGCCGCGGCGCAGCTCCTTCACTGATACGTTCTGCAATACGACACATGGTGACGTCATTAACCACTAGAACAATGTTCCAATTCTCTCTTCAGCTGCAGAGCTTGAAGCCGATTTACTACTGTTGCAAAGTCATTAACAAACATAATTTTTTTTAACAACTGTCTTATTGGTACTGTTAGTAGTGTTCCTATTATAAGTCTTTAAATTTTCTCAAAAGCTCCGGAATGCGTCAGATTTGTTCTAAGATGACGTCAAACTTAACCGCTGAACTCAACGAACAAATAAATGTCATAACTCGGATGTGTATTGTCATCAAATAACAAAGGATCTAATTCTGTAAGTTCGGGCGGATTTCAATTGTCAATAAAATTATTTCTGTATGTGCTAAAAGTCGAGATTGTTGTGTCGTAGTCTTAAAGACACTCCCTTTCCCCACAAATCTAATTAGACGTTTGTGTGTAATTTCAGTGTAACCTTGACGTTGAAGCCCACGTTGTCGCCGGGCATGGCTTCTTGCAGAGCCTCGTGATGCATCTCCACCGACTTCACCTCGGTGGTGATGGCGGCCGGGGCGAACACCACAACCATACCTATTTGAAACGACAGCGTTAACAAATAAACAACTTATTTTACTTAAAGGTTTTTTTTAATAATATGAAAGAAAAGTAAAGTACCGGGCTTCAGAACACCAGTCTCGACTCGTCCCACGGGTACGGTTCCTATGCCTCCTATCTTGTACACGTCCTGGAGAGGCAGGCGAAGCGGTTTCTCCGTTGGACGGGAAGGAGGTTGGATCGCGTCCAGGGCCTGGAAACATTACGTACGCTGCTCGGTCTTGTTCTCTATTGTAGACATTTGGGAAAATTTCTCAATGTTACTATTTTGTGACCTCGATCAGAGTTTTCCCTTCGATCTTGCCCTCCTTGCGCTCAATGGTCCACCCCTTGAACCAGGGCATCTTGTCCGAGGGCTCGAGCATGTTGTCCCCGTGCCAGCCGGAGATGGGCACGAACGCAACGGTCGCCGGGTTGTATCCTGTGCGGAGGACGCATTTCCGATAACTTTCTACATCGCCGATGTTACGTAGCACTGCGACACTTCAGTCCAACGCCAAAACGGTCGGTTATGTAATCACGTGAAATATTCTAAAAGTAGGATAAATGAGAACCTATTCGTGTTTAGTGAATTAAATGAAAACTAATGTCGAAGCAGTTTAAGCATTTTACATTTACTAGTGGACTTGACCACGCGTTGCCGTGGTTATACATGTCAAATCATATATGTCAAATATCGTGCGTTTAGAAATTTACTTTATTTAAAAATTTATTGACAATTGACATTATTCATTTATTTTTTTTATAAAAACGATCCTATCTTTTAAGTTGGACCAAATAATAGATATGTACAAAATTTCATTGAAATCGGTTTAGTGGTTTCGGAGATTAGCGCAAACGAATATCGTGACACGGGATTTTGATATGTATAATATCGTGTTAGTATGTTCCTTTCGAACGCACTTATTTTGCACAAACTGACCAATTTTCTTGATGTAGGAAGACACTTCCTTCTTGATCTCCTCGTAACGCGCCTCGTGGTAGGGGGGCTCGGTGGAGTCCATCTTGTTGACGCCCACCACGAGCTGCTTCACGCCGAGGGTGAAGGCGAGCAGAGCGTGCTCACGAGTCTGTCCGTTCTTACTGATACCGGCTTCGAACTCCCCCGTGCCGGCGGCCACGATCAGCACGGCGCAGTCGGCCTAGTACGTTTAATCACCTTCATTATGCAATAGCAGGACAATGAAATCAAAAACATTTATCAGCTTTATACCTACTCCATAGTTTCGAAAGCACATCTCATAACAAAAGTCGGTAGTTAAATGCCAGCGGAAAAGTTTAAAGCGTTTAATTTGAATTGATACGTTGGTATAAAAAGTAATTCCGGCTTGCCTGCGATGTTCCGGTAATCATGTTCTTGATGAAATCCCTGTGCCCGGGCGCGTCGATGATTGTAACGTAATATTTCGCGGTCTCGAACTTCCACAGAGCGATGTCGATGGTGATGCCGCGTTCGCGTTCGGCTTTTAACTTATCCAGCACCTAATACAAAATATACATTTGCTGTATAATCCTATGTGGTAAGTATCAATACGATACGATAGCCTATCAGTGATTCACTACGTACCCAAGCGTATTTAAAGGAGCCTTTGCCCATTTCCTGGGCTTCCTTCTCGAACTTCTCGATGGTACGTTTGTCGATGCCACCGCATTTGTATATGAGGTGGCCGGTTGTAGTAGATTTGCCAGAATCTACGTGTCCAATCACCACGATGTTAATATGAGTCTTTTCTTTTCCCATCTTGGATGTGTTACTCAAACGAAGTACGGGATATCAAAGAGAAAATCTGTTTCACGAAAGAAAACACTCTCATTAATTGGTTTGCTAGTAAACTTGTTTCCCCTTCAATGAACAAGTGAAAGATCGGTACAAGCAGCGCTTTTCTGTTTACCTAATGTAACCTTACATAACGCAATACCCGAAAAGCCGTTGTACACCGCATAGTACCCACAGCGCTATTAAATTCTACACTTGATTAATACTCGCTTAGGACGTATCGACCCATTCTTATTGTTAGGAATTCTAAAGGACTGAAATGAAATCGCCACGTAAGGCCGACAGACCTCCCACAATAATACCGGCTACATTGTTATCGTTTTAACGACGTTGTCCCACATATAAAAGAAAATCCTCCGAAATATTCTAAGCAGTTGTCCACTCACTAGGTATGGTTGTAAGTTTTTTGTCCTTATAGGTTTTTTGGAAATTTAGCAAAATCACTTTCTCGGAAGTGGACAGCGGCAACGTTAAAAAAATAAGTAATAGCGAACGAATCACGCAGATCAAAACGTTTAGGTGCAATTCAGCAAGAGGCATCGATTAAACCAACAGCTGAAATCCGGGACGACAACTTCGAGCGTGCGCACAGGACGTTCGGGACATCGATACAGCTAGCCTGCTTCCAAATATAGCCTACATATCACCATTATGTACTGTCAACCACGCCTGTTGGAAATGAATGAAAAACATAAAAAAAAATGTTTGTATCATCAATCATACTCATTTTTAATCGATCACCGTCAAGAGATTTTTCGCGTCTCACCAAAATGGATACCATAAGACAAACGTGGAAAAACTTGCAATTATATTATCCGATACATTGAAAGGATCGCTAATAACTCCACGTGAGGACAGTCGCATCGATGATCATAATAATAGTGCGCGGAGTGCATTCAATCTAAAATTAGCAGAACCTAGCTTTAGATAGATTTATACGGACGTATTTGCAAATGACATGCTTTAGCTCGCAGAATTAGAAATTGCCTGTCGCACTACGAAATAGGTGCGTGGCATGCCATGTGTCCAGCGCACATGTACCGGTGTGATCTTAACCGCGTCCATCTTATGCATGTTATATTAACATTATGTCAATACCATAAACTAAAACCTGCAATTATAATACTACGTAATGTAAATGATATCCTATACCTATATACTAGCCAATTTTTTCTAAATGGCAGTAATCAAAAGTCTATAATTACGGTTCGATTTTTGATTTAGAATCCTTGTCAAAATACCAATAACTAGTGTCACACAATAAAAAAGTAATGCAAAATCGTAATGAACGTTTCGGTACAAAAATATTATCAACTAATTGATTATTTTGTTACGTATGTCGGATAATATTAATAATAGGAATAATAGAATATCATGTTAAAATGTATGATATATACCTTAAGCTGTTGGTTTTTACATTAAAAATTGAGCACACCGTACACATATAATTATGAAGCAATAAATAATGTTATTATCCTGTCTTTTCTTACAATATACTATTAGAAATTGCGTAATTTATAATATGTTACCGGCAAACTAGATAAAAGCAAACACACACTTTAGAGGCAATACCACATAAGGATAGGTTAAAGGATAAATAAGAATAAAGTAAGGACTTACCGAGTGTCTTTCACGTTGTGAAATACAGAATTTATCTGGAATTCTGATAAAAACTCACCTTTCCGGAGCTGCAGTCACGAATTTTCAGAGCTGATTTCAGGCATGCGCCGTAGAAACTTCACCCGGGAAATGCAATCAATAAAATCAAATACTGTTTCTTTAATTCTAGAATAACTTTTTAAAGTTTTCTTGCATTACTGTAAATTTTATAATAATTATGATTTCTATTTGTTATTACTTAATTTTAACTAAACATGTTGTGCATTAATAGTCCTTAAGCGTTATGGAGAAGAAAACCGGAAGTACGTATCTAGTTTTTCTTTTTATAGGTGAGCATAATTGTGGACGTTTTTAACAGAGTCAGTACAAATATAATATTATTATAAACATAAAAACTGCATAAGAAAAAAATTTTTAACTACGCTTTAACATGAAGCATAAATATATTTTAGCTAAAAACTAATTATATGCATACTAAAAACTCAATACAGTTGAAAGCATTTATTTCGTAATCTAATAGAATAGCTTTCAATATTCAGCTAGCTCCCGGTGATTACTTAATTTTTAAACCATTTAAATATCTCATTGGTCTCACTTCACGATATGATTTAGCATGATAAGGCAGTTTGCAGACGTCGTTATAAAAACCGTTGCAAGAGACATTTTGTTTGGGCACCGATAAATCAGTTCTAATTATTAAATACTTATTCAGTAAATTTCTGTAGAAATACGACCTTCAGAAGTTGTTCGTTTCTGCCATGTACATATTACACACAGCTGACAGATATTAGCCGAAAGAGTTTTTAACAAATCAAAAACTTGAACGAGAAATACCTGGACAAGTTCTTCATAGCTCATTTTACGATAAGCAAATGATATCAATATACATGTCTAGTTCTAGGCATTATGAGGGACACTGTACCTACTTTCTAAGTGCTCCTAACGCAAGTATTATTAAGTTGTTTCATATTTGTAACGGAAATAATGAGAACTTGTAACTTCTTACTCTGTCACTGTAACACAGCTAATTAAAATGCTTATGCATGCACATGCCTTAACGTGCCTTATGGTGTTAGGAATGTGATGTAAGTACTGGTATTAAAAAGCAACATCGGAACGAAAATATTTTATTTATATCAATTCATTTACATTATTTGAATATATGTTTCATAATAGACCATACGTTTCATATTGTAATAATATAATATTATTTACTTTTCACTATTTCTATTTTAAATTAGCCATACAGAATAACATCAACATAATCATACTGAATAATAATTCTGGTGTGACCTAATAGCGGTCATCTCATTCGCTGATCTAATTTATCAGAATCCTTGACATAACTGTAGTCTCAGTTACTTTAATGACGCAAGCGAAATATAACAAAGATACAATATGAAAATATTTGATTAATTTAATGTAAAAATGGCAACATTCAGTTTCCACTATAACCTAACCCATATCTCCCGAGTGTTCCATTTTTGGAACGGTATCTTTTTTTTATTTTATTTTAATACACATAAGTGGATGGTCGCGTTTTTTAAATTATATTGACATTTAATTACTAATCTATGATAATTCAATGCCACAATGTGCAACTCGCTCGTTTTTTGACTGAGCATTAATTTTGAGATGGTAATTACCACGAAAATTTCGTCACAAACCACAAGTAATATTTCTTATTTTATTAGTAAAATTACCTATTTAGATAAAGATTATTATTGGATTTACTTCGCTTTTCAACATACATTACAATAAATGTAATTGGTTATTTGTTTATGTTTCGTAATTTTCATAACCGTTCCATTTTTTCAAACAATGGGAACATAAATAGGGTCAAAATTGTATAAATGTATGAGAACAATTTATCTTTGTATTTTGTATTTTTTATGTTTAGATTGTTATAATATATTTATTTGATACATATTTATCATATTTGGAAGATAATAATGATGTGTTAGAGCACAACATTTATGTAACTTCGATTGAAAATTGTTATAAGAGCAACGCAAGTGGCATCGAAGAATCAGCTGGCATCAATGTATATTACAAAAAAAAATTCTATATATATTAGTTCGTTTTCGTTTCTTGAACATTGTACAGTATTAAATGACCCTACCATATATGTTGTCAGTGTTCCATTAATGGAAAGGTACTGTATCTCGAAAGGTCAATGACCTATATTTTTTATTATTTTTTCCCCATAACATAAAATTTAAAATCATTACTCAAGTCTAAATGTGCTTGGGAAGATATGGGCTATACAGAAGATACAGCCTGTGATGTATCTATTTGAGTTCTTTTAACATGATACAGTATTTTTTTTGTATTGCTATATATAAATAAATTATAACATTGTTTACCAAATTTGGATTCCCAGTAAAAAATACAGGAACATCATATAACTCAAGGAAATAAAGATTGCTTCTATGGTAAATGTCTTCTGACTCTAGAGGAAGTAGAGTGTACCTTAACAGATAAAATAGTTTCACTCATTATCTACTTAAGTATAGCTAGATATGTTATACACGAATATATATATATTATTTAGGTACTTAGGTATAGAAATGGGAATTAGGTACTTCAACATTGATAACTTGTTGAATTATATAAATCTTCCTTTTAAATATAATAAATTTACTATTTCCATTTATTGAAATTACTTTTTTACGATAGTTACATATCTAATAGATACTGCTATCAAAACAACAATAGATATAAAATCCAATATAAAATTGTATTTAAACTGTCATGATCAATAACATCAATTACTTCACAGGACCATAGCACTGTATTATACTGTACTTTTTAAGAACTTTATAAATTACAATACGAGCTATTTTCGCGGTTTCTCTTAAATTCAAATCTAGAACATTAGGAATTTATAAATTCCAATTTACCTACATTTGAAATATTCATAAACGTTATAATTGAAATTTTGCTATGTCTATTTGTCACTGTGGTAAGACAGCAATTGCTCATAATAATGATAATTTATTTAGACTGTTTTCTATGTATTATCTTCTAACGCTCGTTAATAACGCTCGTTGTTCTAAATCCACTTTTTCAAACCCGACTCCTCGCGCTTGATTGTGATATTCACTAATAAGGACTATAAGGACTTCCTTTCCTTCTAACATTTATATGTAAATATTGTAACTAATCGTAACTTTTCGACGTTACCTACGTCTTCTTTTTGAACGAGACACTTCAATTACTAACGATAAGCCTAGATGTAAACATTCGTATAAACGGACTGGAACTCCGCATGAACGGGTCATGTGGTATGGTTCTCTATTGCGCTGTGCTAAAATATTACACATTCTTGTCATACAAAACTTGATTGAACTCTATTTACTCAAGTATAAATAATAATAAATCATCATCATCAGTAATAGTAGTGAAATAAACACATTACAAAAACCATTAATTAATTCGCTTTGTAATGACGACTTTAAATGCTTCAATGGAATTCATTGAAACTCATTAGAAATATAAAACAATTAGTTATTTTGCAATCACAGATATATGTCGAATGTATTGTAATATTGTGTAATATTGCGATATTGCAATTGTTCGATTACTTCCCCGCCGGCCACGGCAAGTAGCTACCCCAACCTTTGGACGGGTTCGGGTCCATACCTGAAAATAACCAATTTTGTGAAAGTAATACAAAACCACTCATTATAACGTTTACTACTGTTAAACCGTTTTGGACTAAGCAGGATAATATATTTTTATCTTTTTCATAACAGGCTTTTTATACTTTTCTAAATAATAAGTTTGAAATTTTTTTTTTATTTAGTTCTTTGTTAAGGAGGAACTAAAGTCATTACCTTTAGCTATGGCTTGCATTTTATGCGTTTCTTCAGGGGAGAGCGTCAAGAGCTTTTGAAGTACGGGGACAAGACGGCTGCGTTCGTCCCCCGGCGGCAGCGTCAGGAACTGAAAACAATGGCGGTCACGATATATAGGCTGTAAATTTTTCATGTGACAAGGTACATTTTTTGTCCATGATACACTGTATTCACCTCATATTAAGAAACAGCTACACTTACAAACTGCAAGTACTTACCGAAAAAAAAACCTAACCGTTGGTTCATAAATGCTAACAAGTACAATAATTTGAATAGAACTGATATGATATCATTGATGCTTTAATAATTTTAGGTGCAAAATATTAATTTAAAATGTGCAAACATCACAGTTTACCGCATACCAAATGAGTAATTCGTTCACACGCGTTGGGTATACTGATACATGCTTGCGTGCGAGTGCGCTGGACGAAGCGAAGAACGATTGGAAAAGATAAGGGCAGTGTCCATATACTCCTTAAGAGTGTAGCGGGGTCAAATTGTAGGTATTATAGGTACCTTGAGCGTGACGTTCTTCGTGTACTCGGCGGCGTGCGCGGCGGGCTCGTCCCCGCGCACGCGCCGCAGCTCGCCCTTGAGTAGCGCGCTGAGCTGCGCGAGCCGCGCGCCCTCGCGCTCCGACTCCGCCAGCAGCACCGTCACGTGCTTCACCCTGCACACACAGGTTACAACGGTTTCATGCAAGACGACTGTTTAGAAAGACAGAGGCAATAAAGACAATTACATTCTATTTTCAAATGATTGATGAAAAGTATTTTAAGTTTTTAAATAGGTATGTCATTATAGGGTAAACTTAATATTACAATAATATTAGCAGCAATCTTTGTAAATGTGTTCAAAAACTACTCAAAACCTCCAAATGATCCTTAACTGTCCAATGACTGGAAGTTTACCCTATGTACTTTGTCTTTAAAAAACTGTTCTGTTATTCTAATCATTCATTCGTCTACGTGCGGGTATATATGCATTTGTGATTAAATTTATATTTAAGTACAATATGCTCACCATAGCGCAGGCTGACATCTACGTGGAAGAGCTATCCGTAAGACTGGGGTTGCTGCTTTTTCCAGGCAGAAATTTTTCATGAAGACAATTCCAATCCAGCGAGTTCCAAATATATATATATTTGGAACTCGCTGCTTTCTGCCTACCCCGCAAGGGACCTGGCGTGACGATATGTATAATGCACCGCTGTAAACAGATTTTTTATTTATTTTTCAAATTGGTACAAAGTTACATTACCCATTAAATGCTTGCGTTATGGTAAGCTCAGCTCATAATACGTATATACATCAAACTTATATAGATATTGTTGTACCACATAAATGTTCGTCATGGCTAGGAATCGAAGCCACGATCCAGTTTAACTACTACACCAAATGGCTAGTCAATGCGAAACTTACAAGCCAAGCGGCCTGACTTGCAATTAGTCAGATAAAGACAAAAACATTTATTTGCACAAATATGGTTACTTTTAAGGTGTTACAGAATTTAGATTAATCCATATTTTGCCATGTTAGCATGACTGGACACAAAATTTAGTTTTATTTCCTTATTCCTTTGCATGAGCAGCGTAACCTAACCGTGGTTATTTCCCTAACACTTAACACGTAATACCAAAAACAAACAAATTATCCCGAACTTCCCCTTAATAATTAATGATGTAATAACAATATGTGTGTTTATCATTAGTTTCTGGTCAATGCGTCAGAATGCCACAACAATAGTTCCATACCGCTACTCAACAAGCAGATTTATTGCTTCTATTTCCACACAAATTCAAATTCAAATTGTTTTATTCATTATAAGGTATATACATACACTCAATGAAGGTCACGTTTTAGTCATCGCACTTCGGCTTTGTGCGCCCCTCGGGCTATAGTAGACCGGGAGAAAAAAGCCGGCGAAAAAAAACTCCCAGCACTCTT
>DWGJ01001337.1:0-20667 GCA_018246895.1 Aspitha aspitha aspitha
CATGCCCGAACCATCGGAGCATTCCCTTTCTCATTTTTACACCGATGCTCTCTTTCACACAAAGCATCTTTCTTACAATATCTATACTAATATTATAAAGCGGAAGAGTTTGTTATAACATCACGCTATGACTTATAGGAGTGGAGGAGTGACGGCAATGACAAATGTAGCAAAAACGGGAAAATATTGTTTGCGACGAGCGAAGCTGCGAACATAGCTATGTACAACGAATATAGTTAAGAAGAAATCATCGTAATTTTTGCCGCGTTTAATTGCAACTGTTTTAAATTCTAACCTTTGCATTAAGTCTAGTGGTGGGACTGTATCAACCTTGGAGCATAATGCACCAGGTTTCTCCACTGCGAATGGGCAAAGATACAATCGGTAGCCGACTCATCGGTACAATGTTTCTAAATCGCCTTTAACTGTAGATACAACGCATTTGACGGTTAACAAAAAAAACTTAACAAAAAAAAACTTAACAAAAAAAAACTTAACAAAAAAAACTCAACAAAAAAATAGCATTCCTACATTAACTACATATAACCGGTGTTGTGATCCCGAATGCGATTCGGAGATACATTAAGGAACGGCGCCGGGGCAAAACGACGACCGCGCCCGGACAACTCAAGTCACGACGCGACCGCGATATTGGTGACAAAATGTTTTTACGCCTCGCCATTGGATTGTTTTTGTTCCTTTTCAGGGTTCCGCAAAGTTGAAGGAAAACGGTACCTTAGATACGAGTCGAGCGATCCCGTGAAAGCGGTTTGCGGTAGGCATGATTTGGAGTGGAGAAATTTGATTTTTCTCTCTTCAAATTCAATCGATTTGTTAAAAATCTGACCTGAACGAAAAAAATCGATTACTATAAAAATCGATTATTTTTCACATACCTAGTTTGGGGTGATCGCGCTAATAACACTATTATTGAAATTCAAATTATTTTTGTTCCTTATAAGGTATACGCTCAATGAAGGTCAGACGTGTTTTAGTTATCTTTCTTTGACTTTGTGTGTCCCAGAAAAATAACTCCGATCACTCTTTTAAATAACAAAATATTTACATAAATTTTGACTAATCAATCGAATTCGACCGGTTTATTAAAGATTCATTTACTTGTTTGCGATAATTTGTTACAGTTGCGACAAATATATTACGGAACCCAATAGCAGCTTGCAACTGTTCGAATTGTTTAACCGCACGCCCCTGTTTACCCTTTTTGTGTTTTTTGTTTTCGTTTTGTTTTACAACGTTATGGAGTTTTAATTAAGTTTTAATTTTATCTTACCGCTCCTGTTGTTTAATTGAGAGGATTCGGTTGAAATCTAACCGATCGTGTGACAAGCGAGAAATATAGTTGTTAAAAGTAAATGTCGTATTGTAGATAAATAAAAGAGCTGCAATGATAAAGGTTACGAACTCGGAAACGACTTAATTAATTAATTTAATTAAAATGTATTCGATTTTAATGTAGCTACTCTAAATGTTTGATATAGGTACCTACATCTGATATTTTATTTAATCATGCGTTTGTCTTCCGATTTATATTGTAAGAAATTGCATCTCACGATGGCACTAGTTGAGCGATGATTGAAATCGCTCCATATAAAAACTTGCTGTTGCCGCGGCTTCGCGCGTTAAAATCAACGTGTCACCAAGTTTTTCCTGCGTAAATGCCGACTTCGCTGGAATTCTACACACGCTCCACAACCTTCTCTATCTTCCAGTGAAAGTCCCATCAAAGTCCGTTTAGCCGTTCCGGAGATTAGCCCAGACAAATAGAGAGAGAAGGGGCCCGACGCGGACGCCGCGGCGCCGACCCGGCATGTCATGAAAGACCGCTGACGCGCGAAGATAATATTTTTTCGGTGGCTTAAATCTATAATATCTTCTAAAGTATTTATCCGATTAATATAGTGTAAAGGATAATTTTGATGGCGAAGCTAACGAACTCATTTATTTAGATAAGGATTAATACTGAACTGAAGAAAATGGCCTCGAAAATGATTTAATATTTTTATTGAAATTTTGGACATTAACCATAAGAGATAGATATATGCTGTCGCGGAGTTTTCTGTAGTATTTTTATAGGTATACAATTCTCTAGTACATTACTTTAATGTATCTCTGCTGGTTTACGCACCGTACGCAAGGAAAGCTCTAAATAACAGAAATATTTTCCCGTTTCTGCAATATTTATCATTGCTGCTCCACTCCTAATAGTCATAGCGTGAAACTATACAGCCTATAGTCCCCTTGGTTAACATACTTTAGTCCCCTAGCTGGGCGGGGGTGTTATCTACAACAGCGGCAGGCAGTGACATACCGCACCATGATGTCCCAGTGCTTGTTGGTAAAGTTAACAGCTTACATATTCATTGAACCTTGTTTGATCGGTCATCTATAAATTGGTCTGGTCTTGTGTTATTATTATAAAATATCCCCCTTGTTACATCACTAACAAGGGGGATTCCTCCAAGACTTCACCCTGGTGGTCGCAAACAACCTTAGTTGACAATTATCGCTTACCAGGCGACTCGTAAGTTTAGTCAAAAAGAAAATTGTAAGTACTTGGAAGTAGACGTACAGTCGTACAGTACTTGTTTCCTTTTAGTTGAAATCTACATAGTTTATACACTGCGCTGTTGAAGTTCAGACACAACCAAATGGTCCAAACGTTTTCTTAGTATTTCATTTTACAATACCCTTGACAGTAACGTATAAATCTCTTCGTCATAGCTCCGTGTAAAAGTCGGTTATTGTAGGCGAGCCGCGGTGGCATCATTCTCCCGTCGCACATTATTCAGTAACACGCCATATATTTCACCGCCGAGCTCCCCTGGCATTGTGCAATTTTATTCTGGAGCTACAACTTTGTAGTTTCAATCTTCCGCTTTTGTAATAACTCATTTTAAGAACTTGCAGCATTTGCATAACATGTTTTGGAATTTTATTAATAATGACACAAAATTCATAAATTAATAAAACGGTAGAAAGATAATTAATATCAACTGTTCCTCTAATTCCGTCGCACCGTAACAAACAAACCCCAAAGCTGTCTACAACTGTACATCTAGTACAACACGAAGTTTGCATTCCGTACAAATGTTACGCCTGAAACGGGGGACGCGAATGCAAATTGTAATCTGTCGCCCCGCAAACAACTTGTTTGACAGTTTGATCTTAACATATTATTAATATGTCCGGTTTCAATATTTATGCCCTAATTAATTACAATGTATATAACCGATAAAAATATAATTAAAAAATGTATTATGACTATTATTTTAAATTTTGTCTCTTTATACGCTTTACGTACAAGACAGGTTGGTTTTTATTCTATTTTATATTATTCTGTTATCAGGAGCCTGTTCAATTAGATCTAATGTACAAATGAGACAGCTGCCTTGTCGGGGTGACAAAAAAGAGGACGTTGCAGTTGTAACGCTGAATTTGTTTTGGAAATTCTTCCAAAAATAAGTTGTAATGTTTATCAAGCAGGGCTTTCTTCTGTCTATTTCTACATACTCATGTGCATATACGTCTATATGTGAAACTTAAAACAAGCACTTTTCGTCTGCACTACCACGTGCTTCAAGCAAGGGCTGCGTATGCAAATTACTGCTCGTTGTTTTGTGAATAACTACAGTACAGTACTGTAGTTAGACACAAGCGCAACAACTCATAACTAGTCAGTAAAACTTAAGGAGACTTTGCGTTAAGAAAACGAATTAAAACTTTTTATCATTTGCAATTGTAAATTTAATAAAGGAAATATGTTTCTCTAAAGGTTTTAGTTGTGATTATTTAAAATCAAATAACCTAACAATTTAGCTCAACCCTGTTTCTTTCCCCCGATGGAAATAGGTTTCCTTTGATAATAAGGTCACTTACAAGTTGTAAGTTACAACAAAACTGTCCATGTGCGTCTTGGCAGGCTTCACATATATCGGATAAGATTATAAAGAAATCTCAGATATGTAGGAAATCTCATTGTGTCTTCCCGTCCGTTATATCGGGTTATATTTGATTTTTGCTAAGATACATGTATGTATATCAAATATCACTCACCACTGTCAGTATAGTACCCAGATAATAGAACTAGAGGAACGAGAGTAATTTCATCGGATTACACTGAGACAAAAGTTTTACAACACTGCTAATAAAGTACTAGGGTTATACAAAATAGAACAAGCAGGCCTGGTGTTAAGTCGCGTCTTTTAATTAGTTCTGTGAAACCTTTTGATTTAAACAAATCTCTGTTCAAATAACGCATTACGCTTATTTGTAGTATACAAAAATAAGCATTTTAGTGTTAATAAACAGAACATGTAACCTTTGCGTATGTGTATTTTCCCTGCGAATTTTCTCGAAATGTTACACGTAAACTAATGATATCTCATAACGGCAAACGTTTTATTGTTACTAAGTAAACTAAGCGTGCGCCAGATATTCGGGATCCTGTACAAATATTATCATTGTTGAGAAAGCTTTTATTTAAGCTTTAACATCTTATAAAGATTTTAGATAGGTATTAAAAGATCATATTGATTTCACATACGAATGTATTACAATAGTAAGAGCCGTATTATACGTATTAACTATGACAGGTATTCAAAGCGCTGAGGTATTATTGTATCTACTCGTATTAAGTCACGTGCCCTTTAATCCGGCCTTTTATTAGAGTTACATTCATCCTAAAGCGAAAGTGCACAGAAAATGGACAAGGTTTAAACCTACAGGAAATATATTGAGAGACGCCCGAGCGTAACATTATCAAATTTACGGTAAAATTGGATTGAAATTTTTCCTTTATATCGTAAATAAGATAAGCCAATTATATTATGAACATTTTTAGTCTCTCTCATTTAAATATATTACGAATAAAGATGTTTAAAATAGTAAATATATTACTAATATATTGGAACAAAAGAGAGAAGGACTTAACATAATTTCATGGTCATTTTAATTCTCTTTATAGGTAAGGTGTGTGTGGTAAAAAATATGAGCAACATTACATAGCAGCCTCTCAAAAACTATATGGCCATATTCTACTTTTGAAACTTTATAGATTAATTTTAACACTCTTGTCACCTTGCATATTGGGGCTCTTCTGTTGGCACAAGCCCAATTAACCACCACATATCCAAAGGTGACTACATTTACAATTTTTTTTATTATCTGACTGCTATTCTTACATTGAATATTTTTCTTTATATACTTAAACTAATGAAGACTAATTATTTGATGACTCATCAACATCAGTTAAGTATATTACATAATTAATGAGATTTCAATGCTTCCAACATGTTTGAACGTTTGAATAATATATTAGTATGATTTAGACATTAATTGTTTATAATTTTTGGATTTTTAATCTTAAACCACATAAATTTTCTAGTGAGATAAGCGTGACAAGACTCGTAACTACATGTTCTCAAATTGTCTACCGCTCGAAGAATATTTGAATGCAATGTTAAATCTTCTGCAGTTGGTATGTGTGAAATGTACAAGTTGGGTAGTACAGTTAACCGTCAAAGTGCTCCCATTGGCAAGTTTCCAAATTGTTCTCGCGCCACGTATCAGAATTAGAAGGCTATTTCACTTTCCAACATCTTGTGCCACTTTTTCAGTAGTTTAAGCGCTATTACAGATGTAATAATAGCTACTCACCTATCTTTTGTTAAGGTATTTCCACAGACGTTAATGACCTACGAATATTATGCTCTCGTTTGGCACGAGTTGATGCTCTTGCCGGTCTCTTTAATGGTTCACTGTGATATAAAAAGTGTTAAAAAAGTACCATTCGTAAAAAATATTATTTTGTATAAATCATTATGCTAATGTTTAAAATAACTTTGTAATGTAATGTAATATTAGTGAGTGTAAGTTATTGTGTAACATTTATCCCACAAGACCACATACCTGCAAAAGAAAATCTTTTTAATAAATCTTAAATATACATTTTTCATACATTTGTCTCTATTGTATAATAGATACTCATTTTATATTTATTTAAAAAAATATATTTCCGAATTTAAATGGCGCATTATTTTATATACCAAATTAACTTACCCGGTAAGCCGTTTTCTTATCTGTCTAACTAAAGAGGTCCCTATTGGTTTGATAGCGGAAATTTGACACGTTTGTAACACAGAACGCAACCTAACTGAGTAGGATTTCCGCATCCTCCGGGAACTGTTATTTTCGTGGCCGAATGCCCGCCGTTTCGGTTATGGTCCTTATAAGCTTACCCAGTCCTTCTATAATAGTAGACGTAATTAGATTAATATGTTTTTAGGTTTTGTTTTCATTTTGCCTAAACGGTAATTTATATAAATAAACAGTTTCTAGGCGAGCCGGCAAAATCCCGAGCTACACCACATTTGCCATCAAGCGAGCTCACAGAAAGAGCAAATTCAATTTTATATGTAAAAAAGTGACATATAATATTCATATTGCACTTAATTTATACCTATTATATAAAACACTCATTTTTAATGCACGACCGAATTTTAAATGTAGATGTAATATTTAAGGGCAAAGATTTGTAGGTAAACTAGCAAAACATAATCATGAATGAGTTACCAATACAGAATGGTACATTGAGCTCGACATAGTAGGGTCTCAAGATGCTTCGAGCTATGACCTTCATAAAAATATTAGTCTCATGAAAACCGTCTACGTTTCTTAATACCGGTGTATTTACTGAAACAAAAACATTTCTTTTTATAACATCTTCTTCAATAGTGATAGATTATAAATGTTACATATGTAAAACTAGTTTAAGAAAAATCTGGTGAATAGTGGCCATTGACGTATGTTGACCTGCAATTTTAAGCAGTTGCTAAGAAATAATATATACCTACGAATATTTGTTTTTCTATCAGAATCTTTTTTTACAGTTACGTATAAACTGTGCAGTTGTTAAAATATACTTCCCCACAAGCGACTGTTACGTCACGAAGCGGGTTATTTAGTAGGTGATATATTTATGTGTCACGAATCAGAACCGAATGAGATACGTTCGAGGTTTTGCCGATGAGGAGCAAATTTATATCCTGTTTCATTTATCGTTAATAGAGTTATCAATAGAATAATAATAATAATATAACTGGTGACAATTAAACACACGGCTATCTGATCCCAAATTAGGCAAGGACAGCTGATAAATATATTTATGTACATAATATTATTTACATATGTACGTGTATGCATGAAGAGAATGATGAATGTAGATGAAGCACGGCAGGTTTGTAAGGGACCTGGCGTGACGATATAGAATAGAACATATTTATATGCACACAATACATACGGGGTGTCTACTAAAAAGCACCCAAAAGCGGCTCTAACATACATTATATACCATATGCACATCTGATCTTCAATTAAGTCCAATCTTCTTCAGTCCGGCGCACCCTCCACCCGGCGATCCATTACCATAAGCAGTTCTCTCCAGCGACTGGGTAGGCTGAAATCCCAATCTCTTGAGCATGAACTGGTTTCCAACGGAGGCTTCACATCACTTCTTATCGCTACATATACGACAACAATTATATGATTATAAATCTGATATTCGTTCTGAAATATTTAACTTTAGAGCAGATCAGTACCATTGCTGTAGTAGTAGAAATATTTAAAACTGAAAAAATAAGGCATCGCATACTTAATGAAAGTTGATAGACACCATCGACTTTACGCTAAAAACCGCTTTTACTCAGTGAAACACAGTTATCTCTTTAAAACTACGTATTCTTTTCTAAATTCATATTCAATTCTTTCACATTACCATTTTTTTTATTTGTAGAAGTAATATTAGGACGACTTTTGAATATTAATGATATTCCTTATATACAAAACTATATATTGGTTTAAAGAAGTGTCTGACTTGTACATAACGTTCACGATTTACATTTTGATAATTAAATGCAGGAAAATCTACATAACGTACCAAAACATTTACCCTTGTGTATATATGTAGTATTGAGTATTATTTCGGTCCCCAGCTAATGGGGTTGTGGATGTCGGTCCGTAATTACTTTGCAAAAAACCTGTACACAGCCCGTAACGATGGCACTCCAGGACTATAAATAGGTGGTTTGTAAATATAATACATGAGACCAATATTTGCGGCCGACTTAGAAATGTTTTCTGTTTGTTATCTGTAGAAAAAAGTGGAAGGATAAAAAAAATATTTACACAGTTTCAGTCAAATTTCTCTGTAAATAATATAACCTTCCCAAATTATTTCGTTAGTTATGTAGTCAATAACATCTATGGTTCTTTTCGTTTATAGAACCTGGGCGATCGAGCTTCTTCCGATGACTTTCAATATCTTAGGCCTGAATTAATTATTTCATCATTTCTGTTTTCATAATTCCATCGATTAATGAATCAATTTATTCCAGAATTGAATGAACCATTTTCATGATTTTGGGCTTGATGATTTCATTGATAATTTTCAAGATAACGTAATTGAAGTGTTAAGTCTCTTTTTTACTTATTTCTACTTAATTACAAATAACATGACATCAAAAACAACGGAGACCTTTTTACACGCTTTATACATATTAGATTCATTTGTGTTCGGGTACGTATGTTTGTATGTGGCCGACTCTTTTGAAAATTTATTGACAATCAAGCGCACTAAGAGTCAAAAACAAATACAAATTAAAAACAAAAACTCATACAGGCACGTGTACCTGGAAACAAGTCAAAAGCGCCAAACATTTGAAGCGCAAACCGACTGGTAGTCATGTTGGCCATAAAAGCAAATTCGGCGGGGTTCAGGGCACGTGACGCGTCATAAAATGGCGCTTCAAGCGAGAGCCGCTTAATTACTGCACTCAATGACGCGGCTGACAAATTACTGACAAGGGGAAACACCTCCATAGTTATTTAATTGGAGCCGCGTTATCATAATATATCGTTTAACAGACCATATAATTTGAACGTATTCAGATACATGTGGTATATAACGGAATTTCACATCAGAGATTCAAATTAATACAACGTTTTCATGTACCTAAATCCAGTAAATAAAGCATATTAAATGTGCATTTGTTTAGCTTTAATAACAGCTCGTCTCGACCTAATGTGAATTGTTCAGTTACCTATCTTAATCAGATATTAGGTTCCTAAGCCTAGTCATGAGCGACATACCTGAGCTTTTTCTACGCTAACATCCTACCGCCTCTTACCTCATGCAAATTACATTGGCATGCTACAGTTTATCATTTCCTGATAAATCAAATTATATTAATTTAATATTGATCAAGTGTACAGTGTGAGGGACCATTAAATACTTAAGATGTACCTACGTAACATGTAAAGTTTATTTAACAAAATTGTTGATAAACCAAAAGCCGCCTAAAGAATGTAATGGGTCAGCTGATAAATGATTGGCTGTGTTTTAATACGAACATTCTCTTTTATACGATCGATTTATCGTAAGCGTAGTGACGATAATTTTACAATTATTATATCCACTGAAATTCACAATCAATCTATCAATTTTGAAAGAGCAAGTGAGGTATGTACTTGAAAGTCCAGAATATACATATACTCATACATCCGGCGTGTAGATCATAAAAGTTAATTCGACGTTGTTCCCCAACGTAACGCATCATAAAATGGCGAATCGACAGGCTGACGGCTTAATGACCCGACATAGTTACCGTAATAATATCTGCGGTGTAATGTCGATGATAGGAATTTTGGAATATGTTTCATTTCAATTCACTTTCAAAATAAAATGGCGCTCGAATTTAATAATCTACGTTTTACAAAAACAAATCAACCGATAAGTATGGTCTAAGATCCCACGCAAGGTCGACCTGACCGATTTGATAACCGAGTGAATTGACAATATTGAAGGATGATTTTGTTAGCCGATATATCGTATGATATTTTAGTCCTTGTCAAAATCTATACTAAGGGCAAAATTTGTTCACAGGTCATGTTGAACACTAGATTGTTACAGTAGTGATAGATGGCCATTACGCTTTGTTAAACGGCTTTACAGTTCATTTTTAGTGTTTAGACAAACGAGCAGTCTGCTCGTGAACGCTCCCGATGTTTTTCAATTATTGGAACTCATGTTCAAATGTCAAAATTAAAACGAGTTGTGTTCATTCATTATCACTACAAATTGGACTTTACTAAAAAATAAACTTTTGCCAGTCATTTGCGCGCATAGGAATTGGATTTCCACAACCAAATAAATCCATTATTTTTTTATTAACCTAAATCGTGAATCTAAGATTTCTGGTGACTGTATTCCAAACCGAATCATTTTCATATAATCCTTCTTTCCCTATTTTTCCCCATTAAGGGCGAATTTCCATAATTTCTTAGTGCTCACTCACTGTATATAAAAACCTGTCAGCAAATTTTCAGGATTCTAGGTTGCAAGATTGTGCGTCGATCTCTGAGTCAGTTAGTCATTTACCTTCTTCTTATTCGTATATATGTATATATGTATATTTCGGTGTGGATTGAGAAGAATACCAAGCGTTGAAACCACGTCTTAAGGTATCAGCCGATTAAATTGCGATTTAAGTACTGTTTAATAAAAACAAAGTATTCGCTTGTTGCTTATTTCGCTACAAACCGGTGATTACTCAATTACGGTACGCGGAGAGATCGGACCCGATTTATAGCTAAGGAAAAATGCTAATGTACCCCCATTTGTACATACAAACATTTTGCCTTTGTTTTGAATTATACGAGTAGCAACATAGGCGTCTTGAAGCTAAATCTGACACTGATATGAGTCTCATTTATTTAATATGATTACGGAAAAAGCGACCTATGTATGTACTGGTATCTTCGCCTCTGCCATACTGCCTATTTGAAAATATTTGGAGTTAATTCTTAAAAGTCCTGAAAAGAATAAGCCCTGATAAATTTGATTGTTAAGAAAATAATGTTTCTTTAAGATTTATCTTCATCAAAATGCTTGACATTATTTATATTATGCATATATGTATGATTTCAGGGACGTAAGTATAGAGGACGCATGTGTAACCTTAATAACATTACATATTCAACCATACGTTTCTCGAGGATTGAGGAGCTCGTAACGCGCAATATAATTAAAGCTTTTCCGAGATACCCAGCCACAAAAATTTGCTACCGCAAATTATTTTCAGAAGTAGAGATTAGGTAGGTTTCAGAGGTAGAAAGGAGAGGTAAATTTTGTATTTTGTTTAAAACGCCATTATATCTAGGGTCGAGCGACCTGAAAGAAATTTTCTTTATTTCAAGACTGTTTATTACTGCAGATGACAGATATGTATGTAACAGCACAGACCAGAAAATGTTGTTTATAATTAAAAGATTTTCAATATATAACATGAATAATTGAAGGGTGTTTAGCTAGTTATGAGATAACAGAGGGCTTACGAGAGGAACGATAAACATATGTATAAGCGCGGCTTCTATGTTCCCCGACAAACATAACCTAGCACTTTATAGCACGACTGAATACGATTTTTCTACGTGTCATCTATTTTGGGAAGCATCTACTCTTTACGCTACAAGAATCCAAATTATACAAAGAAAAATGGTCTCAATAGTTTAAACACACTATTTTAAATAATTGAAAACATACTTCAATTCAAAAATATTTTTAATCATAACTTATTATAAAATATGTAAAAACCTAGTTGTAACATAACCGCTACAAATGTTGTTGTTGTATCTTTCGTATCGCTACCTTTGTGAGTGGCTGTCGGTAGATACGAATACTTGAGACACTTTGTGCTGGTTAGATGAAAATGAGCTTCGTGGAGCTTGGAATTTTGCACGTAAACGGGTCAATACATACCAGAGTTTAACCACGGTTCGCTCACTTTAAAATTTACTCAAGCGATAACGTTATAATTCAACCATATTGCATTCATATAACGCTTTAATAAAATAATAAGTACTGTTATAGTGTACCAATATAAACTGTTCAGTATTGATTAAAAAAATTGAGTCTATTTGCGAGCTAGACCTACAATCTCATCGAGGTGACACTATAATTAACCTTCGCTTGCTAGACTGACAATGGAATGAAGATGTGCAGCGACCATCCAAGGATTTTATAAATCAGATATCAATTTTCGTCGGCGTCACGAAATTTCGGCCCTCGACAATGTTGCTTTTCTAATTAGAAATATTCCATTTACAAGTTTTTCAATACTAAGCTAACTAGGAAAGGCATCTCCCGCTGACATCAGATAAAACTTCAATCTTATTTGTCTTCTTGTACTTATATGTATATATGTCCCCAAGCTCCATGGATATTTTTAAAATAGGTTATAAATATTAATCATTCAAAAATTAGACATACATCCTACGTATATACATATAGGTAGTAAGGATAAGGGATAAGGAAAACACATTATCCAAATACCCTTCTACACCGGAATCGAACCCGCAATCTTGTAAATTAAGGCCCAGATTACATGCCATTAGGCTGACCTTCTGCAATTGAGAGAAATAGTACCGTATTTTGCAACATAAGACGAACATCTGGAACTCAATAACATACACTGACGATTATCAATTATCATAATGACCTCATCAGTACACCCGCGCTGGGGTTTGTGAGCAATTAGAGGTTAATAAATGAGTATCTGTATATAAATACCTATATTATCTCGTCTCCATGTGAACGTTGTTCTACTGTAAGTAATAACACTAGCATTTATAGTGCTACATTTAGATAGATATTTCAAAAATGACTTGTAGTTTCAGCGACAAAGGCATTAAAAAATTCTTCAGTGTCATACATATTAGTATAGATATGTACATACAAGTTTTTGAACTAATTTAGTTTATTAAACATTATCGAAGTTTAATAATACAAACATTAAATATCTAGTAAGTTTTATTTGTGTATTAAGAAGGCTGTTCGATAAACATCCAAGCTGTGCAGTTGGATGCACTAGTCTGTATCTCAAATAATTGGTTACGTAATGAATCCTAAAATAGCTTTTAATGAATCTAAATCACATGTGGTACACGTGAAGCAAATTTTCCAATACACGTAAATATCCTTCTGTGTAAGGATCTAAATAAAATCATTCAATGTTATATTGAAAGTTTAGGTTACCAAGTAATTAATTAACTAATTTTGGTGGTCCGTTGACTGAAAGTTTATGTATTGAGGGGGTCTGTGACACAAGAAGATGGCACTGATGTCTCCCTTAAGTAAATTTTATCAAAAGAGTCATGATCATTTCAATAAAAAGTTACAATAAAATTATATTGACTGCATATTATTCGCGAAAACAATCATAATTATTGTTGATACCCGTTAGGTGGGAGAATGAGTCATCGTTTGCTGCAACAGCGCTATTACAGGACCGTGTAATATCAGACCGGTGCAGAGAATTGTTCTTCGAAACTGTATATACGTCTAATATTGTGTCTACTTCTATAAGCAATCTTTGAAATAGTCCATAAAGAAAAACCCGAAGCTGAAATATAAGCCGTCGCCATGAGCGCCGCCAAGATTATTTTATTTATTAGCTATACCATTATAGATGCACATTTAAGATGGAATTTGTCTAGTTACTGAAAAATTGTACAATAACCTTAAATATAACAATAAGATCTTGCGACATACATAGATGTCTGTATGGAAGCAGTAACGCTTGTGGAAACATATTTATATGTATGTATATATAAGTTTGCTACTTTTGTAACAGAAAATAATGGAAGAAAAAATATAAATATATGCAACGACGAGGTTACTGCCGTATAGTCCGACCGCAATTTGTGTGATTGACGCGTTCATTGGCGGGACTCGAAACGTGGTTAGCCTCGTTACGCTGATTTTGCCCTTTGATGTGGAAATCACATTTTTTCTAAATAAACAATTCTAGCTGCTTATAGGCTAAGTTCAAAATTGACACTGAATATTTCAAAGTAACACTTCTAACTCAACATACGAGTAGATGAATAAAGATTAGTTCTATCACACTAGTGTGTTAAAATCGATGCGATTCTATCTCGATCCTGCGGTTTATTCCTTGACCATGCAGTCAAGCTTACGATGTTTGACAGCATAGCAGCAACTTTAAAGTAATATTCACATGCTTCGGAGGGACGTTGTCGTAAAATCGCTTGTCTCTTAAGGGGCCTTTAATGACAACTGAACTGACTACTGAATATTTTTAGTATTTAATCTACACTTAATTATGCACAAACAAAACTGCAATAACACTTTTATAAGAATAACATATTGACATTATTTGCGAAGTGCATAAATGCACCTAAATGTCGTGCAGTAACATTGTATGTACCAATGTGATTGACATATTGCGGTCCGGTTCAATGAAGTTTGTATTGATAATGCGGACGCGTCAGGGAGTGTGATTTGGGTCGTTGCACGATCATTTATAGACAGTTATGATGTTTGACGCGTTCCATGGAAAAGCTTTCGAGCGACGGTTTTTAAATATCCATACAACTCAATGTAAAAAAATTGAATTACATATATATTTTTTTAAGGAACAGTTATTCTTTTGAAGAAAGAAGAAAGAAATATTGTCACAATACCTTGCTTGATCTAAATCATTTAACACAATGGACCTAAATGGATTAAATTTAAGGGTCATTTTAAAATTTATGCTCTTGGCGAAACAAAGCATACGAAACTTTCAGGCTTAATCATAATATATCAAAACGGGTGAAAGTTCCTCGTTCATTTCAGTTTTACTAGACGTGATGAAGCGGGATGGCTTTTAAATTCCTCGGTGCTTTAGCAAGTGATAAAAAGAGATGGCAATAGTAAGATAAATGCGAATGTGATGGTGGAATGAAGAAAAATAATGTTCACGGGTCACGGATGTGGAAGAAATAAACTGGAATTGTTCTTTGTTAATATCGAGAAGACGAAAGGAGCAATATTTCTTATTAAAGCTATGAAAGTAATATTAATTTAATATTTGATAATGAATTGCTGTGGTCATGCGACGTGATGCAAATAGTCAACACACAAGTGAGTACAGATTTGGATCAGGACACTATTGATCATAAATATCTTGTAATATCGATAACACTTTATCTACCTATGTATGTAATTCCATAAACACGCTTGTTTCGTGGATTACAGAAACACGAACAAAAACCGACTCCTAAAATTTTCGTTTTTCTATCTTTTTTGGACCGGAAGAAACATTACGTTCTAGCCAATCTCCGAAACGATTTGACCGATTTTGACAGAACTTTCACTCTCAGTTAGCAGAGGAAATGAAGAGTAGGAGGAGGAGGCTATTTAGTTAGCTACTTTATGGATAACATGTTTTATGTCATAGCCAACAAAAAAAATTTTCTATGCTGCTAAATCCGCGGGTGCAGCTAGTAATAATGCTTTCTTCAGAAGATAAAATCAAAAGTCTAACGGAAAACACAGTTATGGGGGGGAGGTTTACAGGTCGACTTAAAGTAGATACAAATCTTGAGGAATGGGTATTTCAGTTACGGTGAGCGAGTTAATGAATATATAACTTTGCGAAAAATCCAATAGCATTGTAAAAACAAAACGAAGTTTACATCTGGCGGCAATCAGTCAATGTCGTCGTGTTCTGGATACTCTAACAATGTTCATTGTTCATGTAGAACTCCCGCTTAATATAGAAATAGTATTTTGTATACTATGTAGTTACGGAGATATAAATTTTAACATTATAAAACAGCTATTAAGTTAAGGCGGTGAGATGTTGTCATAGACGAATAATTAGTTAATGTAGAGCGCTTGAAATATGTATATATTAAATGTACCAGATAAACATTTTGTAACATGCGATAAAGAACATTAACCTGATATGTAGAATCTCCTATGGTTTCGAAAGTAATTCCAGTTTGGAGGGCACTAATGTTATAATCATTACAAATTATCTCAAGTCAAACAATCCCAGGAAGATCGGATCTTGATCGAGGAATTGCTAATTTACTGTAAAATGAACTGCTAAAGGGTTTTAGTGCTCCAGGAGACCCAAGCAAATGGCACCAAGACATCTTTAAATAAAGCTTTAAGAAACTCTTTAGAGCTTAAACTTCTGACGTGGGTTGACTGCTCTCTATCGAAGATGAGCCTGATAGGGTATGCTTCAGATTATTCACAATAATAGAGACAGCACAGTCCATAAAGTGAGATATATGCAGTTTAGCAACAAAAATTCGTTTTATGTTTATTTATTTGGAATATTTAACTTATTATAATAAACTATCAATACATAAAAATGATATCAGTTAGACATGAGAACATGAGATGTATTACTAGTAAGAAAGTTATTAGGCTTTCTAGAAATTTCTGCAATGTATAGTGGCGTTAGATATACATATATGTTCTCATTGACCAGCAATCAGTCAATGTCGACGCGGTCTGAATAATACCGTATCGCTCACCTGTAAGTACGTGATTCATAGATACTTACTGGAAGTGAAATCATTCTTATCGTACACACAAATTTATCTAATAACATTCAATCAGAACCTCACTTTGCGTTATTTATATGCAACAGTAATCGTTGGATGTGATATCATTTCAAAAATCTTTATATTTCTAACATGCATAAACATCTACCGACCAATTTAAATGGTATATACATACATCAAATCGTGTGTAGCGCTAGTGAAAAAAACATTGTTTTATTCGATCTCGAATACACGGTTCAACCGAAGTATCACAACTCTCTTCTTCCCTCATTCACAAGAAAAAATCCAATTCATCCTTCTGATTTACTTCTTATACGGCTCACGAATTTTGTACGTGCTCTTATGTTCGATCTAAACAGAATTTTTTTCCACACTTTTACATATAAAAGCCCCCGTTATCCGTCACTGGCTCCTTCAATACCGGTCCATTGGTCCAAATTGACGTATTATTATCCGGTATCGAGTTTGTTAACAATTTGTACTTGCCATGCTTTTGCCCTTGTGATTTGGGTCAGTGTAAAAAAAATGTATTCCTCATACAGATTTCTACAAGACATAATAAATTTTATTAAGCTAAAAATCGACAAATTGATTTTATAAAATGTAAAAACTGAATTCAAGTTACAAATTATGATATTAATATGAAATTGTTTGTTTAGTCTAAAAAAAACACTTTATAATTATTAACTAATAGACGTAGCTTTATAAATTTATATTACATAGAAAAATGATCATGATTTGGCTTATCTAGTACTTCATGAGCAGTGAAGCTTGGCTCCGGTTTAGTAGCACAATTCATACCAGTCAAGCGAGGGAAAATTACCGATCAAGCCAATGATGTATGGCACCTTTACATGTAGCTCGGCGATCTACACACTAAGTTATTTACAGGTACTAGACAGCTCTTTTTAACATTTTTAGTCCAAAATATCAATGTAACCTAAGTAACTAATTATGTATTATTTATCAAATTTCTGGATTCAACCGATACCTTATGTTACTTCATAAAGAAATCCAGTAAGCATTTCTCAATAATTCATTCGAATAGCGTGTAAGATCAAGCTAAATGTGAGAAAGTTTTGCATATACGAGTACTTACACGAGCAAGGCCTTGCTTCCTTTTTTATCCATATTAAACTGGGCCGTAGTGGTCATTAATATTAATGAGAATCATACGTAGGTACCTATATGACTTAGTAATTATATGAAACTAGCCTACCGTACAAATTTGAAAGCAATCAGCGTATTTTTTCTTGCGTAATCACAAATATTTACACAGTAAGAATACATTCGTTACAGATTTTATTATTTTCTCGTACTTGTGTGAATACGATATAGTGTGTACTTGTGTCAATAACTTCAAAGAAATATATTAAATAGCAGAGAAAACTATTACCACAACAATTTTGGCTAGAATCATTCAACTAGCGAAACAATTAGATCCGAAAGTTATTATTTTATTGCAAGACTAGAAATAAGTACACATGTACGTATTACTCGAATACTTACCACCTAATAGAAAAAACTGTTTTTCAAGTATATTTAATATGTACAATTTTTGATAAAGAATCATTCTTGTCAATTTACATAGTTTAAGATAAATAGTAAAACATTAACATTATTTCATACAACATACAGACACTGTAAATGTAGCTGAAGGCTTGTGACATGTTTTCTTTTAATGGACTTCAATGGATGGAAAAATAGACTTTGACATTTTCTTTTTGTTTTGAATTGTTACATTACGGAGTCGTCGATAATAATGAAAGAAAGTCCATTTATCGGAACCGTGTTAATGTTGGCAGCACTGTTCCGATTCCGCAATATCTCAGGCTTCAATGGCAGAGTGATTAACAACCATTATTGGTTTCATCGCACACTTCCGACTGGTTTCGGTAACCGCTATACTTCTTTAGAAAATATATATCTTTGTTAATTAACTGTCCATTCCAGTTCCAATTATACCACTGATGTTATCGTACCTACTCGCACTGTTTTCCGCACGACATTAAGACTTTAAATTAGAATTACATAATATTTTACACGTTAACATACATAGGTTTAATATAACATAGGTATTGTGCACATTTTTTAATTGCAATATAATCTAAAATTATAATTTCAAAATACTGAAACCAACTTATATTATACAGTTACAGTTATAAAAATAATTAATAAAAAGCACAATTCTAATGACCACGATTTAAATAGAAAAAAATACACCATAGTTAAGCAGGGGATCAAATCGTAAGCTTTCATACATGATATCTTACGAGTATTTCCCTCGCGTCAGACTACGAGGCACAGGTGTGTTATATTATCATGCGACAAGCCTGTTATTTGTAAGCAGAACAAGGAAAATCTACGCTGTTTTTTTACTAGGGATTATTATGGATATTAAAGATTATTTCTTGTTTAATAAAAAGAAGCACAAAGGAAACAGTGTTCACAGATTTTTTATATGTTAAGATTACGCTTACATAAAGTTACGGAAAGGACAATGTTGGTATAAGGGTATTCTACATTAATTTCTTTATTGTTAAAGTTGGCTACTAGTATCTTGCTTCCACCTTTTAGAGCATGCCTATTTTAAATTAATATCAAAGCTTATAATGTATGCTACGAGTATGTACGAAAATGTAATAAATGAAAACATAGTGGTTTAAATTTCATTCGGTCAAAGCTGTTAAATTTACCTACCTAAGTATTAAATTTATGGTTATTTTTGCTGGCATTTTTATTAGAAAAGTATTGACTTATGACTAATTTATAAATCTCAAAACTGGCGGGTACGAATAAAACACACAAAAATAGCACTTGAATAAGGAAGGGTAAATTTGATTGCTTATATTACAATAGGCTTTTAAGCGACAGTCCGTGTAATAAAAAGTTATCGGTCCACAGATATTTCATTGTATCAATTTTCTAAAAGTGTAATATACAAATCTTTTGTTTTTTAAATTACTATAGCGAATTTCTAATGCTTACAAGCGACTTCTCATTGTTATTGATCATATTCGTAATATATCAATGCCAACCGTATAAACCAATAACAGGAACAAACAACTCTTCTTAAATATTATGTGATGCTTCAACGATTTTACCTTCAGCTATAAAATTATTTACGAACTGGAACAAATTGGTGATAAGCATGACAACGTATCTTTAGACTACATAAAAACATGAAACAACCGTAAATAACACTGAATAGATAATATTAAAGTAAGTAGTTCCATCGTATTCAAATTGACATTCTAATTTAGTTAGTTTAATACGGAACGTTCTCTGGGGTCCTATTTAGTAGCGCGACAGGCAGCTTCTGTGTCTGATTAGGGTTTGTATTCTTGTCTTTATACATATACATATATATGTATATTCATAGCATTCTTATATTAGAGAATCTATACATATAGCCTATTTCCTTGAAGTATTTTTAATACGTAATATTTAAGTGTTTTAAAGGTTTCGATTTAATATGTTTCACTCCACCTCATAAATTAAATTAAAATGTGCATCCCCTGCTAGTACTATAAGCTACATAGACGCTCAATTGTCATAATTATAATTTTATTTATGAAGTAATTTAAAAATACATAGCGTAGTTACAGCGTCGTACTCAACTATTGGATACAGGATTGAATTCATACAATATTATAGTTTTCAACGATGTGTCCTTTTAAACTAATTCATGAATATTATGTTAAAAATATTTCGATTTCCAACTCTTTTGCAAATTCGTATTACACAATTTCAATGGTTTTAGTATTTGTTAGTAGTGGACGATTTAGTGTTTCAGAAGTGTAGCTTACGACTGCATTATTTCGCGAGCGTGATTTCTCTCGGTTCGTATGAAAATTTGCAATTCTTTGCGCGTTGTCAGCGGAATGAGTAACCGTCGCGCATTTCCATGCGCATATTTTGCACATTTCACCAAAATTCTACATTCAAACTTATGCGTTTCTGTTGACAATGAAGTTTAGTTTCACTAATCTATATTCAGCTATTTAATCGGAATAGTAAATCGCATATATTAGAATGAACTGGTAGAGGAAAGCAGAAATACAAATTGAATGACTAGCCTCGTGGTCGAGCGGTTAGAGATCCTGACGGCAAAACCGGAGGTCGTGGATTCGATTCCCACCCAGGACACACATTTGTGTGATGAGCACATTTGTTTGTTCTGTGTCTGGGCGTAATAAAAATATCTATATAAGTACTATATCGTAT